>OX578284.1:57081826-57298418 GCA_951217055.1 Gerris lacustris | reverse complement strand
TATTTCCCTCATCATTTTGTTCTTAATACTGCTCTACTTATTTCCCTCATCATTTTGTTCTTAATACTGTTTTCTACTTATTTCCCTCATCATTTTGTTCTTAATACTGCTCTACTTATTTCCCTCATCATTTTGTTCTTAATACTGTTCTACTTATTTCCCTCATCATTTTGTTCTTAATACTGCTTCTACTTATTTCCCTCATCATTTTGTTCTTAATACTGCTCTACTTATTTCCCTCATCATTTTGTTCTTAATACTGCTCTACTTATTTCCCTCATCATTTTGTTCTTAATACTGCTCTACTTATTTCCCTCATCATTTTGTTCTTAATACTGCTCTACTTATTTCCCTCATCATTTTGTTCTTAATACTGCTCTACTTATTTCCCTCATCATTTTGTTCTTAATACTGCTCTACTTATTTCCCTCATCATTTTGTTCTTAATACTGCTCTACTTATTTCCCTCATCATTTTGTTCTTAATACTGCTCTACTTATTTCCCTCATCATTTTGTTCTTAATACTGCTCTACTTATTTCCCTCATCATTTTGTTCTTAATACTGCTCTACTTATTTCCCTCATCATTTTGTTCTTAATACTGCTCTACTTATTTCCCTCATCATTTTGTTCTTAATACTGCTCTACTTATTTCCCTCATCATTTTGTTCTTAATACTGCTCTACTTATTTCCCTCATCATTTTGTTCTTAATACTGCTCTACTTATTTCCCTCATCATTTTGTTCTTAATACTGCTCTACTTATTTCCCTCATCATTTTGTTCTTAATACTGCTCTACTTATTTCCCTCATCATTTTGTTCTTAATACTGCTCTACTTATTTCCCTCATCATTTTGTTCTTAATACTGCTCTACTTATTTCCCTCATCATTTTGTTCTTAATACTGTTCTACTTATTTCCCTCATCATTGTGTTCTTAATACTGCTCTACTTATTTCCCTCGTCATTTTGTTCTTAATACTGCTCTACTTATTTCCCTCATCATTTTGTTCTTAATACTGCTCTACTTATTTCCCTCATCATTTTGTTCTTAATTCTGTTCTACTTATTTCCCTCATCATTTTGTTCTTAATACTGCTCTACTTATTTCCCTCATCATTTTGTTCTTAATACTGCTCTACTTATTTCCCTCATCATTTTGTTCTTAATACTGCTCTACTTATTTCCCTCATCATTTTGTTCTTAATACTGCTCTACTTATTTCCCTCATCATTTTGTTCTTAATACTGCTCTACTTATTTCCCTCATCATTTTGTTCTTAATACTGTTCTACTTATTTCCCTCATCATTTTGTTCTTAATACTGTTCTACTTATTTCCCTCATCATTGTGTTCTTAATACTGCTCTACTTATTTCCCTCGTCATTTTGTTCTTAATACTGCTCTACTTATTTCCCTCATCATTTTGTTCTTAATACTGCTCTACTTATTTCCCTCATCATTTTGTTCTTAATACTGTTCTACTTATTTCCCTCATCATTTTGTTCTTAATACTGCTCTACTTATTTCCCTCATCATTTTGTTCTTAATACTGCTCTACTTATTTCCCTCATCATTTTGTTCTTAATACTGCTCTACTTATTTCCCTCATCATTTTGTTCTTAATACTGCTCTACTTATTTCCCTCATCATTTTGTTCTTAATACTGCTCTACTTATTTCCCTCATCATTTTGTTCTTAATACTGCTCTACTTATTTCCCTCATCATTTTGTTCTTAATACTGCTCTACTTATTTCCCTCATCATTTTGTTCTTAATACTGCTCTACTTATTTCCCTCATCATTTTGTTCTTAATACTGCTCTACTTATTTCCCTCATCATTTTGTTCTTAATACTGTTCTACTTATTTACCTTATCATTTTGTTCTTAATACTGTTCTACTTATTTACCTTATCATTTTGTGCTTAATACTGCTCTACTTATTTCCCTCATCATTTTGTTCTTAATACTGCTCTACTTATTTCCCTCATCATTTTGTTCTTAATACTGCTCTACTTATTTCCCTCATCATTTTGTTCTTAATACTGTTCTACTTATTTACCTTATCATTTTGTTCTTAATACTGTTCTACTTATTTACCTTATCATTTTGTGCTTAATACTGCTCTACTTATTTCCCTCATCATTTTGTTCTTAATACTGCTCTACTTATTTCCCTCATCATTTTGTTCTTAATACTGCTCTACTTATTTCCCTCATCATTTTGTTCTTAATACTGCTCTACTTATTTCCCTCATCATTTTGTTCTTAATACTGCTATACTTATTTCCCTCATCATATTGTTCTTAATACTGTTTTACTTATTTACCTTATCATTTTGTTCTTAATACTGTTCTACTTATTTACCTTATCATTTTGTTCTTAATACTGTTCTACTTATTTCCCTCATCATTTTGTTCTTAATACTGCTCTACTTATTTCCCTCATCATTTTGTTCTTAATACTGCTCTACTTATTTCCCTCATCATTTTGTTCTTAATACTGCTCTACTTATTTCCCTCATCATTGTGTTCTTAATACTGCTCTACTTATTTCCCTCGTCATTTTGTTCTTAATACTGCTCTACTTATTTCCCTCATCATTTTGTTCTTAATACTGCTCTACTTATTTCCCTCATCATTTTGTTCTTAATACTGTTCTACTTATTTCCCTCATCATTTTGTTCTTAATACTGCTCTACTTATTTCCCTCATCATTTTGTTCTTAATACTGCTCTACTTATTTCCCTCATCATTTTGTTCTTAATACTGCTCTACTTATTTCCCTCATCATTTTGTTCTTAATACTGCTCTACTTATTTCCCTCATCATTTTGTTCTTAATACTGCTCTACTTATTTCCCTCATCATTTTGTTCTTAATACTGTTCTACTTATTTCCCTCATCATTTTGTTCTTAATACTGTTCTACTTATTTCCCTCATCATTGTGTTCTTAATACTGCTCTACTTATTTCCCTCGTCATTTTGTTCTTAATACTGCTCTACTTATTTCCCTCATCATTTTGTTCTTAATACTGCTCTACTTATTTCCCTCATCATTTTGTTCTTAATACTGTTCTACTTATTTCCCTCATCATTTTGTTCTTAATACTGCTCTACTTATTTCCCTCATCATTTTGTTCTTAATACTGCTCTACTTATTTCCCTCATCATTTTGTTCTTAATACTGCTCTACTTATTTCCCTCATCATTTTGTTCTTAATACTGCTCTACTTATTTCCCTCATCATTTTGTTCTTAATACTGCTCTACTTATTTCCCTCATCATTTTGTTCTTAATACTGCTCTACTTATTTCCCTCATCATTTTGTTCTTAATACTGCTCTACTTATTTCCCTCATCATTTTGTTCTTAATACTGTTCTACTTATTTCCCTCATCATTGTGTTCTTAATACTGCTCTACTTATTTCCCTCGTCATTTTGTTCTTAATACTGCTCTACTTATTTCCCTCATCATTTTGTTCTTAATACTGCTCTACTTATTTCCCTCATCATTTTGTTCTTAATACTGCTCTACTTATTTCCCTCATCATTTTGTTCTTAATACTGCTCTACTTATTTCCCTCATCATTTTGTTCTTAATACTGCTCTACTTATTTCCCTCATCATTTTGTTCTTAATACTGTTCTACTTATTTCCCTCATCATTTTGTTCTTAATACTGTTCTACTTATTTCCCTCATCATTGTGTTCTTAATACTGCTCTACTTATTTCCCTCGTCATTTTGTTCTTAATACTGCTCTACTTATTTCCCTCATCATTTTGTTCTTAATACTGCTCTACTTATTTCCCTCATCATTTTGTTCTTAATACTGTTCTACTTATTTCCCTCATCATTTTGTTCTTAATACTGCTCTACTTATTTCCCTCATCATTTTGTTCTTAATACTGCTCTACTTATTTCCCTCATCATTTTGTTCTTAATACTGCTCTACTTATTTCCCTCATCATTTTGTTCTTAATACTGCTCTACTTATTTCCCTCATCATTTTGTTCTTAATACTGCTCTACTTATTTCCCTCATCATTTTGTTCTTAATACTGCTCTACTTATTTCCCTCATCATTTTGTTCTTAATACTGTTCTACTTATTTCCCTCATCATTTTGTTCTTAATACTGTTCTACTTATTTCCCTCATCATTGTGTTCTTAATACTGCTCTACTTATTTCCCTCGTCATTTTGTTCTTAATACTGCTCTACTTATTTCCCTCATCATTTTGTTCTTAATACTGCTCTACTTATTTCCCTCATCATTTTGTTCTTAATACTGTTCTACTTATTTCCCTCATCATTTTGTTCTTAATACTGCTCTACTTATTTCCCTCATCATTTTGTTCTTAATACTGCTCTACTTATTTCCCTCATCATTTTGTTCTTAATACTGCTCTACTTATTTCCCTCATCATTTTGTTCTTAATACTGCTCTACTTATTTCCCTCATCATTTTGTTCTTAATACTGCTCTACTTATTTCCCTCATCATTTTGTTCTTAATACTGCTCTACTTATTTCCCTCATCATTTTGTTCTTAATACTGCTCTACTTATTTCCCTCATCATTTTGTTCTTAATACTGCTCTACTTATTTCCCTCATCATTTTGTTCTTAATACTGTTCTACTTATTTACCTTATCATTTTGTTCTTAATACTGTTCTACTTATTTACCTTATCATTTTGTGCTTAATACTGCTCTACTTATTTCCCTCATCATTTTGTTCTTAATACTGCTCTACTTATTTCCCTCATCATTTTGTTCTTAATACTGCTCTACTTATTTCCCTCATCATTTTGTTCTTAATACTGTTCTACTTATTTACCTTATCATTTTGTTCTTAATACTGTTCTACTTATTTACCTTATCATTTTGTGCTTAATACTGCTCTACTTATTTCCCTCATCATTTTGTTCTTAATACTGCTCTACTTATTTCCCTCATCATTTTGTTCTTAATACTGCTCTACTTATTTCCCTCATCATTTTGTTCTTAATACTGCTCTACTTATTTCCCTCATCATTTTGTTCTTAATACTGCTATACTTATTTCCCTCATCATATTGTTCTTAATACTGTTTTACTTATTTACCTTATCATTTTGTTCTTAATACTGTTCTACTTATTTACCTTATCATTTTGTTCTTAATACTGTTCTACTTATTTCCCTCATCATTTTGTTCTTAATACTGCTCTACTTATTTCCCTCATCATTTTGTTCTTAATACTGCTCTACTTATTTCCCTCATCATTTTGTTCTTAATACTGCTCTACTTATTTCCCTCATCATTGTGTTCTTAATACTGCTCTACTTATTTCCCTCGTCATTTTGTTCTTAATACTGCTCTACTTATTTCCCTCATCATTTGTTCTTAATACTGCTATACTTATTTCCCTCATCATATTGTTCTTAATACTGTTTTACTTATTTACCTTATCATTTTGTTCTTAATACTGTTCTACTTATTTACCTTATCATTTTGTTCTTAATACTGTTCTACTTATTTCCCTCATCATTTTGTTCTTAATACTGCTCTACTTATTTCCCTCATCATTTTGTTCTTAATACTGCTCTACTTATTTCCCTCATCATTTTGTTCTTAATACTGCTCTACTTATTTCCCTCATCATTGTGTTCTTAATACTGCTCTACTTATTTCCCTCGTCATTTTGTTCTTAATACTGCTCTACTTATTTCCCTCATCATTTTGTTCTTAATACTGCTCTACTTATTTCCCTCATCATTTTGTTCTTAATACTGTTCTACTTATTTCCCTCATCATTTTGTTCTTAATACTGTTCTACTTATTTCCCTCATCATTGTGTTCTTAATACTGCTCTACTTATTTCCCTCGTCATTTTGTTCTTAATACTGCTCTACTTATTTCCCTCGTCATTTTGTTCTTAATACTGCTCTACTTATTTCCCTCGTCATTTTGTTCTTAATACTGTTCTACTTATTTCCCTCATCATTTTGTTCTTAATACTGCTCTACTTATTTCCCTCATCATTTTGTTCTTAATACTGCTCTACTTATTTCCCTCATCATTTTGTTCTTAATACTGCTCTACTTATTTCCCTCATCATTTTGTTCTTAATACTGCTCTACTTATTTCCCTCATCATTTTGTTCTTAATACTGCTCTACTTATTTCCCTCATCATTTTGTTCTTAATACTGCTCTACTTATTTCCCTCATCATTTTGTTCTTAATACTGCTCTACTTATTTCCCTCATCATTTTGTTCTTAATACTGCTCTACTTATTTCCCTCATCATTTTGTTCTTAATACTGTTCTACTTATTTACCTTATCATTTTGTTCTTAATACTGTTCTACTTATTTACCTTATCATTTTGTGCTTAATACTGCTCTACTTATTTCCCTCATCATTTTGTTCTTAATACTGCTCTACTTATTTCCCTCATCATTTTGTTCTTAATACTGCTCTACTTATTTCCCTCATCATTTTGTTCTTAATACTGTTCTACTTATTTACCTTATCATTTTGTTCTTAATACTGTTCTACTTATTTACCTTATCATTTTGTGCTTAATACTGCTCTACTTATTTCCCTCATCATTTTGTTCTTAATACTGCTCTACTTATTTCCCTCATCATTTTGTTCTTAATACTGCTCTACTTATTTCCCTCATCATTTTGTTCTTAATACTGCTCTACTTATTTCCCTCATCATTTTGTTCTTAATACTGCTATACTTATTTCCCTCATCATATTGTTCTTAATACTGTTTTACTTATTTACCTTATCATTTTGTTCTTAATACTGTTCTACTTATTTACCTTATCATTTTGTTCTTAATACTGTTCTACTTATTTCCCTCATCATTTTGTTCTTAATACTGCTCTACTTATTTCCCTCATCATTTTGTTCTTAATACTGCTCTACTTATTTCCCTCATCATTTTGTTCTTAATACTGCTCTACTTATTTCCCTCATCATTGTGTTCTTAATACTGCTCTACTTATTTCCCTCGTCATTTTGTTCTTAATACTGCTCTACTTATTTCCCTCATCATTTTGTTCTTAATACTGCTATACTTATTTCCCTCATCATATTGTTCTTAATACTGTTTTACTTATTTACCTTATCATTTTGTTCTTAATACTGTTCTACTTATTTACCTTATCATTTTGTTCTTAATACTGTTCTACTTATTTCCCTCATCATTTTGTTCTTAATACTGCTCTACTTATTTCCCTCATCATTTTGTTCTTAATACTGCTCTACTTATTTCCCTCATCATTTTGTTCTTAATACTGCTCTACTTATTTCCCTCATCATTGTGTTCTTAATACTGCTCTACTTATTTCCCTCGTCATTTTGTTCTTAATACTGTTCTACTTATTTCCCTCATCATTTTGTTCTTAATACTGCTCTACTTATTTCCCTCATCATTTTGTTCTTAATACTGTTCTACTTATTTCCCTCATCATTTTGTTCTTAATACTGCTCTACTTATTTCCCTCATCATTTTGTTCTTAATACTGCTCTACTTATTTCCCTCATCATTGTGTTCTTAATACTGCTCTACTTATTTCCCTCGTCATTTTGTTCTTAATACTGCTCTACTTATTTCCCTCATCATTTTGTTCTTAATACTGCTATACTTATTTCCCTCATCATATTGTTCTTAATACTGTTTTACTTATTTACCTTATCATTTTGTTCTTAATACTGTTCTACTTATTTACCTTATCATTTTGTTCTTAATACTGTTCTACTTATTTCCCTCATCATTTTGTTCTTAATACTGCTCTACTTATTTCCCTCATCATTTTGTTCTTAATACTGCTCTACTTATTTCCCTCATCATTTTGTTCTTAATACTGCTCTACTTATTTCCCTCATCATTGTGTTCTTAATACTGCTCTACTTATTTCCCTCGTCATTTTGTTCTTAATACTGCTCTACTTATTTCCCTCATCATTTTGTTCTTAATACTGCTCTACTTATTTCCCTCATCATTTTGTTCTTAATACTGTTCTACTTATTTCCCTCATCATTTTGTTCTTAATACTGTTCTACTTATTTCCCTCATCATTGTGTTCTTAATACTGCTCTACTTATTTCCCTCGTCATTTTGTTCTTAATACTGCTCTACTTATTTCCCTCGTCATTTTGTTCTTAATACTGCTCTACTTATTTCCCTCGTCATTTTGTTCTTAATACTGTTCTACTTATTTCCCTCATCATTTTGTTCTTAATACTGCTCTACTTATTTCCCTCATCATTTTGTTCTTAATACTGCTCTACTTATTTCCCTCATCATTTTGTTCTTAATACTGCTCTACTTATTTCCCTCATCATTTTGTTCTTAATACTGCTCTACTTATTTCCCTCATCATTTTGTTCTTAATACTGCTCTACTTATTTCCCTCATCATTTTGTTCTTAATACTGCTCTACTTATTTCCCTCATCATTTTGTTCTTAATACTGCTCTACTTATTTCCCTCATCATTTTGTTCTTAATACTGCTCTACTTATTTCCCTCATCATTTTGTTCTTAATACTGCTCTACTTATTTCCCTCATCATTTTGTTCTTAATACTGTTCTACTTATTTACCTTATCATTTTGTTCTTAATACTGTTCTACTTATTTACCTTATCATTTTGTGCTTAATACTGCTCTACTTATTTCCCTCATCATTTTGTTCTTAATACTGCTCTACTTATTTCCCTCATCATTTTGTTCTTAATACTGCTCTACTTATTTCCCTCATCATTTTGTTCTTAATACTGTTCTACTTATTTACCTTATCATTTTGTTCTTAATACTGTTCTACTTATTTACCTTATCATTTTGTGCTTAATACTGCTCTACTTATTTCCCTCATCATTTTGTTCTTAATACTGCTCTACTTATTTCCCTCATCATTTTGTTCTTAATACTGCTCTACTTATTTCCCTCATCATTTTGTTCTTAATACTGCTCTACTTATTTCCCTCATCATTTTGTTCTTAATACTGCTATACTTATTTCCCTCATCATATTGTTCTTAATACTGTTTTACTTATTTACCTTATCATTTTGTTCTTAATACTGTTCTACTTATTTACCTTATCATTTTGTTCTTAATACTGTTCTACTTATTTCCCTCATCATTTTGTTCTTAATACTGCTCTACTTATTTCCCTCATCATTTTGTTCTTAATACTGCTCTACTTATTTCCCTCATCATTTTGTTCTTAATACTGCTCTACTTATTTCCCTCATCATTGTGTTCTTAATACTGCTCTACTTATTTCCCTCGTCATTTTGTTCTTAATACTGCTCTACTTATTTCCCTCATCATTTTGTTCTTAATACTGCTATACTTATTTCCCTCATCATATTGTTCTTAATACTGTTTTACTTATTTACCTTATCATTTTGTTCTTAATACTGTTCTACTTATTTACCTTATCATTTTGTTCTTAATACTGTTCTACTTATTTCCCTCATCATTTTGTTCTTAATACTGCTCTACTTATTTCCCTCATCATTTTGTTCTTAATACTGCTCTACTTATTTCCCTCATCATTTTGTTCTTAATACTGCTCTACTTATTTCCCTCATCATTGTGTTCTTAATACTGCTCTACTTATTTCCCTCGTCATTTTGTTCTTAATACTGTTCTACTTATTTCCCTCATCATTTTGTTCTTAATACTGCTCTACTTATTTCCCTCATCATTTTGTTCTTAATACTGTTCTACTTATTTCCCTCATCATTTTGTTCTTAATACTGCTCTACTTATTTCCCTCATCATTTTGTTCTTAATACTGCTCTACTTATTTCCCTCATCATTTTGTTCTTAATACTGCTCTACTTATTTCCCTCATCATTTTGTTCTTAATACTGCTCTACTTATTTCCCTCATCATTTTGTTCTTAATACTGCTCTACTTATTTCCCTCATCATTTTGTTCTTAATACTGTTCTACTTATTTCCCTCATCATTTTGTTCTTAATACTGTTCTACTTATTTCCCTCATCATTGTGTTCTTAATACTGCTCTACTTATTTCCCTCGTCATTTTGTTCTTAATACTGCTCTACTTATTTCCCTCATCATTTTGTTCTTAATACTGCTCTACTTATTTCCCTCATCATTTTGTTCTTAATACTGTTCTACTTATTTCCCTCATCATTTTGTTCTTAATACTGCTCTACTTATTTCCCTCATCATTTTGTTCTTAATACTGCTCTACTTATTTCCCTCATCATTTTGTTCTTAATACTGCTCTACTTATTTCCCTCATCATTTTGTTCTTAATACTGCTCTACTTATTTCCCTCATCATTTTGTTCTTAATACTGCTCTACTTATTTCCCTCATCATTTTGTTCTTAATACTGCTCTACTTATTTCCCTCATCATTTTGTTCTTAATACTGTTCTACTTATTTCCCTCATCATTTTGTTCTTAATACTGTTCTACTTATTTCCCTCATCATTGTGTTCTTAATACTGCTCTACTTATTTCCCTCGTCATTTTGTTCTTAATACTGCTCTACTTATTTCCCTCATCATTTTGTTCTTAATACTGCTCTACTTATTTCCCTCATCATTTTGTTCTTAATACTGTTCTACTTATTTCCCTCATCATTTTGTTCTTAATACTGCTCTACTTATTTCCCTCATCATTTTGTTCTTAATACTGCTCTACTTATTTCCCTCATCATTTTGTTCTTAATACTGCTCTACTTATTTCCCTCATCATTTTGTTCTTAATACTGCTCTACTTATTTCCCTCATCATTTTTGTTCTTAATACTGCTCTACTTATTTCCCTCATCATTTTGTTCTTAATACTGCTCTACTTATTTCCCTCATCATTTTGTTCTTAATACTGCTCTACTTATTTCCCTCATCATTTTGTTCTTAATACTGCTCTACTTATTTCCCTCATCATTTTGTTCTTAATACTGTTCTACTTATTTACCTTATCATTTTGTTCTTAATACTGTTCTACTTATTTACCTTATCATTTTGTGCTTAATACTGCTCTACTTATTTCCCTCATCATTTTGTTCTTAATACTGCTCTACTTATTTCCCTCATCATTTTGTTCTTAATACTGCTCTACTTATTTCCCTCATCATTTTGTTCTTAATACTGTTCTACTTATTTACCTTATCATTTTGTTCTTAATACTGTTCTACTTATTTACCTTATCATTTTGTGCTTAATACTGCTCTACTTATTTCCCTCATCATTTTGTTCTTAATACTGCTCTACTTATTTCCCTCATCATTTTGTTCTTAATACTGCTCTACTTATTTCCCTCATCATTTTGTTCTTAATACTGCTCTACTTATTTCCCTCATCATTTTGTTCTTAATACTGCTATACTTATTTCCCTCATCATATTGTTCTTAATACTGTTTTACTTATTTACCTTATCATTTTGTTCTTAATACTGTTCTACTTATTTACCTTATCATTTTGTTCTTAATACTGTTCTACTTATTTCCCTCATCATTTTGTTCTTAATACTGTTCTACTTATTTCCCTCATCATTTTGTTCTTAATACTGCTCTACTTATTTCCCTCATCATTGTGTTCTTAATACTGCTCTACTTATTTCCCTCGTCATTTTGTTCTTAATACTGCTCTACTTATTTCCCTCATCATTTTGTTCTTAATACTGCTCTACTTATTTCCCTCATCATTTTGTTCTTAATACTGCTCTACTTATTTCCCTCATCATTTTGTTCTTAATACTGTTCTACTTATTTCCCTCATCATTTTGTTCTTAATACTGTTCTACTTATTTCCCTCATCATTTTGTTCTTAATACTGCTCTACTTATTTCCCTCATCATTTTGTTCTTAATACTGCTCTACTTATTTCCCTCATCATTTTGTTCTTAATACTGCTCTACTTATTTCCCTCATCATTTTGTTCTTAATACTGCTCTACTTATTTCCCTCATCATTTTGTTCTTAATACTGTTCTACTTATTTCCCTCATCATTTTGTTCTTAATACTGCTCTACTTATTTCCCTCATCATTTTGTTCTTAATACTGCTCTACTTATTTCCCTCATCATTTTGTTCTTAATACTGCTCTACTTATTTCCCTCATCATTTTGTTCTTAATACTGCTCTACTTATTTCCCTCATCATTTTGTTCTTAATACTGTTCTACTTATTTCCCTCATCATTTTGTTCTTAATACTGTTCTACTTATTTCCCTCATCATTGTGTTCTTAATACTGCTCTACTTATTTCCCTCGTCATTTTTTTCTTAATACTGCTCTACTTATTTCCCTCATCATTTTGTTCTTAATACTGCTCTACTTATTTCCCTCATCATTTTGTTCTTAATACTGTTCTACTTATTTCCCTCATCATTTTGTTCTTAATACTGCTCTACTTATTTCCCTCATCATTTTGTTCTTAATACTGCTCTACTTATTTCCCTCATCATTTTGTTCTTAATACTGCTCTACTTATTTCCCTCATCATTTTGTTCTTAATACTGCTCTACTTATTTCCCTCATCATTTTGTTCTTAATACTGCTCTACTTATTTCCCTCATCATTTTGTTCTTAATACTGCTCTACTTATTTCCCTCATCATTTTGTTCTTAATACTGCTCTACTTATTTCCCTCATCATTTTGTTCTTAATACTGCTCTACTTATTTCCCTCATCATTTTGTTCTTAATACTGCTATACTTATTTCCCTCATCATATTGTTCTTAATACTGTTCTACTTATTTACCTTATCATTTTGTTCTTAATACTGTTCTACTTATTTACCTTATCATTTTGTGCTTAATACTGCTCTACTTATTTCCCTCATCATTTTGTTCTTAATACTGCTCTACTTATTTCCCTCATCATTTTGTTCTTAATACTGTTCTACTTATTTACCTTATCATTTTGTTCTTAATACTGTTCTACTTATTTACCTTATCATTTTGTGCTTAATACTGCTCTACTAATTTCCCTCATCATTTTGTTCTTAATACTGCTCTACTTATTTCCCTCATCATTTTGTTCTTAATACTGTTCTTCTTATTTCCCTCATCATTTTGTTCTTAATACTGCTCTACTTATTTCCCTCATCATTTTGTTCTTAATACTGCTCTACTTATTTCCCTCATCATTTTGTTCTTAATACTGTTCTACTTATTTCCCTCATCATTTTGTTCTTAATACTGTTCTACTTATTTCCCTCATCATTTTGTTCTTAATACTGCTCTACTTATTTCCCTCATCATTTTGTTCTTAATACTGCTCTACTTATTTCCCTCATCATTTTGTTCTTAATACTGCTCTATTCATCATTTGTTCTTAATACTGCTCTACTTATTTCCCTCATCATTTTGTTCTTAATACTGCTCTACTTATTTCCCTCATCATTTTGTTCTTAATACTGCTCTACTTATTTCCCTCATCATTTTGTTCTTAATACTGCTCTACTTATTTCCCTCATCATTTTGTTCTTAATACTGCTCTACTTATTTCCCTCATCATTTTGTTCTTAATACTGCTCTACTTATTTCCCTCATCATTTTTTTCTTAATACTGCTCTACTTATTTCCCTCATCATTTTGTTCTTAATACTGTTCTACTTATTTCCCTCATCATTGTGTTCTTAATACTGCTCTACTTATTTCCCTCATCATTTTGTTCTTAATACTGCTCTACTTATTTCCCTCATCATTTTGTTCTTAATACTGCTCTACTTATTTCCCTCATCATTTTGTTCTTAATACTGTTCTACTTATTTCCCTCATCATTTTGTTCTTAATACTGCTCTACTTATTTCCCTCATCATTTTGTTCTTAATACTGCTCTACTTATTTCCCTCATCATTTTGTTCTTAATACTGCTCTACTTATTTCCCTCATCATTTTGTTCTTAATACTGCTCTACTTATTTCCCTCATCATTTTGTTCTTAATACTGCTCTACTTATTTCCCTCATCATTTTGTTCTTAATACTGCTCTACTTATTTCCCTCATCATTTTGTTCTTAATACTGCTCTACTTATTTCCCTCATCATTTTGTTCTTAATACTGCTCTACTTATTTCCCTCATCATTTTTTTCTTAATACTGCTCTACTTATTTCCCTCATCATTTTGTTCTTAATACTGTTCTACTTATTTCCCTCATCATTGTGTTCTTAATACTGCTCTACTTATTTCCCTCATCATTTTGTTCTTAATACTGCTCTACTTATTTCCCTCATCATTTTGTTCTTAATACTGCTCTACTTATTTCCCTCATCATTTTGTTCTTAATACTGTTCTACTTATTTCCCTCATCATTTTGTTCTTAATACTGCTCTACTTATTTCCCTCATCATTTTGTTCTTAATACTGCTCTACTTATTTCCCTCATCATTTTGTTCTTAATACTGCTCTACTTATTTCCCTCATCATTTTGTTCTTAATACTGCTCTACTTATTTCCCTCATCATTTTGTTCTTAATACTGCTCTACTTATTTCCCTCATCATTTTGTTCTTAATACTGCTCTACTTATTTCCCTCATCATTTTGTTCTTAATACTGTTCTACTTATTTCCCTCATCATTGTGTTCTTAATACTGCTCTACTTATTTCCCTCGTCATTTTGTTCTTAATACTGCTCTACTTATTTCCCTCATCATTTTGTTCTTAATACTGCTCTACTTATTTCCCTCATCATTTTGTTCTTAATACTGTTCTACTTATTTCCCTCATCATTTTGTTCTTAATACTGCTCTACTTATTTCCCTCATCATTTTGTTCTTAATACTGCTCTACTTATTTCCCTCATCATTTTGTTCTTAATACTGCTCTACTTATTTCCCTCATCATTTTGTTCTTAATACTGCTCTACTTATTTCCCTCATCATTTTGTTCTTAATACTGCTCTACTTATTTCCCTCATCATTTTGTTCTTAATACTGTTCTACTTATTTCCCTCATCATTTTGTTCTTAATACTGTTCTACTTATTTCCCTCATCATTGTGTTCTTAATACTGCTCTACTTATTTCCCTCGTCATTTTGTTCTTAATACTGCTCTACTTATTTCCCTCATCATTTTGTTCTTAATACTGCTCTACTTATTTCCCTCATCATTTTGTTCTTAATACTGCTCTACTTATTTCCCTCATCATTTTGTTCTTAATACTGCTCTACTTATTTCCCTCATCATTTTGTTCTTAATACTGCTCTACTTATTTCCCTCATCATTTTGTTCTTAATACTGCTCTACTTATTTCCCTCATCATTTTGTTCTTAATACTGCTCTACTTATTTCCCTCATCATTTTGTTCTTAATACTGCTCTACTTATTTCCCTCATCATTTTGTTCTTAATACTGTTCTACTTATTTACCTTATCATTTTGTTCTTAATACTGTTCTACTTATTTACCTTATCATTTTGTGCTTAATACTGCTCTACTTATTTCCCTCATCATTTTGTTCTTAATACTGCTCTACTTATTTCCCTCGTCATTTTGTTCTTAATACTGCTCTACTTATTTCCCTCGTCATTTTTTTCTTAATACTGCTCTACTTATTTCCCTCATCATTTTGTTCTTAATACTGCTCTACTTATTTCCCTCATCATTTTGTTCTTAATACTGTTCTACTTATTTCCCTCATCATTTTGTTCTTAATACTGCTCTACTTATTTCCCTCATCATTTTGTTCTTAATACTGCTCTACTTATTTCCCTCATCATTTTGTTCTTAATACTGCTCTACTTATTTCCCTCATCATTTTGTTCTTAATACTGCTCTACTTATTTCCCTCATCATTTTGTTCTTAATACTGCTCTACTTATTTCCCTCATCATTTTGTTCTTAATACTGCTCTACTTATTTCCCTCATCATTTTGTTCTTAATACTGCTCTACTTATTTCCCTCATCATTTTGTTCTTAATACTGCTCTACTTATTTCCCTCATCATTTTGTTCTTAATACTGCTATACTTATTTCCCTCATCATATTGTTCTTAATACTGTTCTACTTATTTACCTTATCATTTTGTTCTTAATACTGTTCTACTTATTTACCTTATCATTTTGTGCTTAATACTGCTCTACTTATTTCCCTCATCATTTTGTTCTTAATACTGCTCTACTTATTTCCCTCATCATTTTGTTCTTAATACTGCTCTACTTATTTCCCTCATCATTTTGTTCTTAATACTGTTCTACTTATTTACCTTATCATTTTGTTCTTAATACTGTTCTACTTATTTACCTTATCATTTTGTGCTTAATACTGCTCTACTAATTTCCCTCATCATTTTGTTCTTAATACTGCTCTACTTATTTCCCTCATCATTTTGTTCTTAATACTGTTCTTCTTATTTCCCTCATCATTTTGTTCTTAATACTGCTCTACTTATTTCCCTCATCATTTTGTTCTTAATACTGCTCTACTTATTTCCCTCATCATTTTGTTCTTAATACTGTTCTACTTATTTCCCTCATCATTTTGTTCTTAATACTGCTCTACTTATTTCCCTCATCATTTTGTTCTTAATACTGCTCTACTTATTTCCCTCATCATTTTGTTCTTAATACTGCTCTACTTATTTCCCTCATCATTTTGTTCTTAATACTGCTCTACTTATTTCCCTCATCATTTTGTTCTTAATACTGCTCTACTTATTTCCCTCATCATTTTGTTCTTAATACTGCTCTACTTATTTCCCTCATCATTTTGTTCTTAATACTGCTCTACTTATTTCCCTCATCATTTTGTTCTTAATACTGCTCTACTTATTTCCCTCATCATTTTGTTCTTAATACTGTTCTACTTATTTCCCTCATCATTGTGTTCTTAATACTGCTCTACTTATTTCCCTCATCATTTTGTTCTTAATACTGCTCTACTTATTTCCCTCATCATTTTGTTCTTAATACTGCTCTACTTATTTCCCTCATCATTTTGTTCTTAATACTGTTCTACTTATTTCCCTCATCATTTTGTTCTTAATACTGCTCTACTTATTTCCCTCATCATTTTGTTCTTAATACTGCTCTACTTATTTCCCTCATCATTTTGTTCTTAATACTGCTCTACTTATTTCCCTCATCATTTTGTTCTTAATACTGCTCTACTTATTTCCCTCATCATTTTGTTCTTAATACTGCTCTACTTATTTCCCTCATCATTTTGTTCTTAATACTGCTCTACTTATTTCCCTCATCATTTTGTTCTTAATACTGTTCTACTTATTTCCCTCATCATTGTGTTCTTAATACTGCTCTACTTATTTCCCTCGTCATTTTGTTCTTAATACTGCTCTACTTATTTCCCTCATCATTTTGTTCTTAATACTGCTCTACTTATTTCCCTCATCATTTTGTTCTTAATACTGTTCTACTTATTTCCCTCATCATTTTGTTCTTAATACTGCTCTACTTATTTCCCTCATCATTTTGTTCTTAATACTGCTCTACTTATTTCCCTCATCATTTTGTTCTTAATACTGCTCTACTTATTTCCCTCATCATTTTGTTCTTAATACTGCTCTACTTATTTCCCTCATCATTTTGTTCTTAATACTGCTCTACTTATTTCCCTCATCATTTTGTTCTTAATACTGTTCTACTTATTTCCCTCATCATTTTGTTCTTAATACTGTTCTACTTATTTCCCTCATCATTGTGTTCTTAATACTGCTCTACTTATTTCCCTCGTCATTTTGTTCTTAATACTGCTCTACTTATTTCCCTCATCATTTTGTTCTTAATACTGCTCTACTTATTTCCCTCATCATTTTGTTCTTAATACTGTTCTACTTATTTCCCTCATCATTTTGTTCTTAATACTGCTCTACTTATTTCCCTCATCATTTTGTTCTTAATACTGCTCTACTTATTTCCCTCATCATTTTGTTCTTAATACTGCTCTACTTATTTCCCTCATCATTTTGTTCTTAATACTGCTCTACTTATTTCCCTCATCATTTTGTTCTTAATACTGTTCTACTTATTTACCTTATCATTTTGTTCTTAATACTGTTCTACTTATTTACCTTATCATTTTGTGCTTAATACTGCTCTACTTATTTCCCTCATCATTTTGTTCTTAATACTGCTCTACTTATTTCCCTCATCATTTTGTTCTTAATACTGCTCTACTTATTTCCCTCATCATTTTGTTCTTAATACTGTTCTACTTATTTACCTTATCATTTTGTTCTTAATACTGTTCTACTTATTTACCTTATCATTTTGTGCTTAATACTGCTCTACTTATTTCCCTCATCATTTTGTTCTTAATACTGCTCTACTTATTTCCCTCATCATTTTGTTCTTAATACTGCTCTACTTATTTCCCTCATCATTTTGTTCTTAATACTGTTCTACTTATTTACCTTATCATTTTGTTCTTAATACTGTTCTACTTATTTACCTTATCATTTTGTGCTTAATACTGCTCTACTAATTTCCCTCATCATTTTGTTCTTAATACTGCTCTACTTATTTCCCTCATCATTTTGTTCTTAATACTGTTCTTCTTATTTCCCTCATCATTTTGTTCTTAATACTGCTCTACTTATTTCCCTCATCATTTTGTTCTTAATACTGCTCTACTTATTTCCCTCATCATTTTGTTCTTAATACTGTTCTACTTATTTCCCTCATCATTTTGTTCTTAATACTGTTCTACTTATTTCCCTCATCATTTTGTTCTTAATACTGCTCTACTTATTTCCCTCATCATTTTGTTCTTAATACTGCTCTACTTATTTCCCTCATCATTTTGTTCTTAATACTGCTCTACTTATTTCCCTCATCATTTTGTTCTTAATACTGCTCTACTTATTTCCCTCATCATTTTGTTCTTAATACTGCTCTACTTATTTCCCTCATCATTTTGTTCTTAATACTGCTCTACTTATTTCCCTCATCATTTTGTTCTTAATACTGCTCTACTTATTTCCCTCATCATTTTGTTCTTAATACTGCTCTACTTATTTCCCTCATCATTTTGTTCTTAATACTGTTCTACTTATTTCCCTCATCATTGTGTTCTTAATACTGCTCTACTTATTTCCCTCATCATTTTGTTCTTAATACTGCTCTACTTATTTCCCTCATCATTTTGTTCTTAATACTGCTCTACTTATTTCCCTCATCATTTTGTTCTTAATACTGTTCTACTTATTTCCCTCATCATTTTGTTCTTAATACTGCTCTACTTATTTCCCTCATCATTTTGTTCTTAATACTGCTCTACTTATTTCCCTCATCATTTTGTTCTTAATACTGCTCTACTTATTTCCCTCATCATTTTGTTCTTAATACTGCTCTACTTATTTCCCTCATCATTTTGTTCTTAATACTGCTCTACTTATTTCCCTCATCATTTTGTTCTTAATACTGCTCTACTTATTTCCCTCATCATTTTGTTCTTAATACTGTTCTACTTATTTCCCTCATCATTGTGTTCTTAATACTGCTCTACTTATTTCCCTCGTCATTTTGTTCTTAATACTGCTCTACTTATTTCCCTCATCATTTTGTTCTTAATACTGCTCTACTTATTTCCCTCATCATTTTGTTCTTAATACTGTTCTACTTATTTCCCTCATCATTTTGTTCTTAATACTGCTCTACTTATTTCCCTCATCATTTTGTTCTTAATACTGCTCTACTTATTTCCCTCATCATTTTGTTCTTAATACTGCTCTACTTATTTCCCTCATCATTTTGTTCTTAATACTGCTCTACTTATTTCCCTCATCATTTTGTTCTTAATACTGCTCTACTTATTTCCCTCATCATTTTGTTCTTAATACTGTTCTACTTATTTCCCTCATCATTTTGTTCTTAATACTGTTCTACTTATTTCCCTCATCATTGTGTTCTTAATACTGCTCTACTTATTTCCCTCGTCATTTTGTTCTTAATACTGCTCTACTTATTTCCCTCATCATTTTGTTCTTAATACTGCTCTACTTATTTCCCTCATCATTTTGTTCTTAATACTGTTCTACTTATTTCCCTCATCATTTTGTTCTTAATACTGCTCTACTTATTTCCCTCATCATTTTGTTCTTAATACTGCTCTACTTATTTCCCTCATCATTTTGTTCTTAATACTGCTCTACTTATTTCCCTCATCATTTTGTTCTTAATACTGCTCTACTTATTTCCCTCATCATTTTGTTCTTAATACTGTTCTACTTATTTACCTTATCATTTTGTTCTTAATACTGTTCTACTTATTTACCTTATCATTTTGTGCTTAATACTGCTCTACTTATTTCCCTCATCATTTTGTTCTTAATACTGCTCTACTTATTTCCCTCATCATTTTGTTCTTAATACTGCTCTACTTATTTCCCTCATCATTTTGTTCTTAATACTGTTCTACTTATTTACCTTATCATTTTGTTCTTAATACTGTTCTACTTATTTACCTTATCATTTTGTGCTTAATACTGCTCTACTTATTTCCCTCATCATTTTGTTCTTAATACTGCTCTACTTATTTCCCTCATCATTTTGTTCTTAATACTGCTCTACTTATTTCCCTCATCATTTTGTTCTTAATACTGCTTTACTTATTTCCCTCATCATTTTGTTCTTAATACTGCTATACTTATTTCCCTCATCATATTGTTCTTAATACTGTTTTACTTATTTACCTTATCATTTTGTTCTTAATACTGTTCTACTTATTTACCTTATCATTTTGTTCTTAATACTGTTCTACTTATTTCCCTCATCATTTTGTTCTTAATACTGCTCTACTTATTTCCCTCATCATTTTGTTCTTAATACTGCTCTACTTATTTCCCTCATCATTTTGTTCTTAATACTGCTCTACTTATTTCCCTCATCATTGTGTTCTTAATACTGCTCTACTTATTTCCCTCGTCATTTTGTTCTTAATACTGCTCTACTTATTTCCCTCATCATTTTGTTCTTAATACTGCTCTACTTATTTCCCTCATCATTGTGTTCTTAATACTGCTCTACTTATTTCCCTCATCATTTTGTTCTTAATACTGCTCTACTTATTTCCCTCATCATTTTGTTCTTAATACTGTTCTACTTATTTCCCTCATCATTTTGTTCTTAATACTGCTCTACTTATTTCCCTCATCATTTTGTTCTTAATACTGCTCTACTTATTTCCCTCATCATTTTGTTCTTAATACTGCTCTACTTATTTCCCTCATCATTTTGTTCTTAATACTGCTCTACTTATTTCCCTCATCATTTTGTTCTTAATACTGTTCTACTTATTTACCTTATCATTTTGTTCTTAATACTGTTCTACTTATTTACCTTATCATTTTGTGCTTAATACTGCTCTACTAATTTCCCTCATCATTTTGTTCTTAATACTGTTCTACTTATTTCCCTCATCATTTTGTTCTTAATACTGCTCTACTTATTTCCCTCATCATTTTGTTCTTAATACTGCTCTACTTATTTCCCTCATCATTTTGTTCTTAATACTGTTCTACTTATTTCCCTCATCATTTTGTTCTTAATACTGTTCTACTTATTTCCCTCATCATTTTGTTCTTAATACTGCTCTACTTATTTCCCTCATCATTTTGTTCTTAATACTGCTCTACTTATTTCCCTCATCATTTTGTTCTTAATACTGCTCTACTTATTTCCCTCATCATTTTGTTCTTAATACTGCTCTACTTATTTCCCTCATCATTTTGTTCTTAATACTGCTCTACTTATTTCCCTCATCATTTTGTTCTTAATACTGTTCTACTTATTTCCCTCATCATTGTGTTCTTAATACTGCTCTACTTATTTCCCTCGTCATTTTGTTCTTAATACTGCTCTACTTATTTCCCTCATCATTTTGTTCTTAATACTGCTCTACTTATTTCCCTCATCATTTTGTTCTTAATACTGTTCTACTTATTTCCCTCATCATATTGTTCTTAATACTGCTCTACTTATTTCCCTCATCATTTTGTTCTTAATACTGCTCTACTTATTTCCCTCATCATTTTGTTCTTAATACTGCTCTACTTATTTCCCTCATCATTTTGTTCTTAATACTGCTCTACTTATTTCCCTCATCATTTTGTTCTTAATACTGCTCTACTTATTTCCCTCATCATTTTGTTCTTAATACTGTTCTACTTATTTCCCTCATCATTTTGTTCTTAATACTGTTCTACTTATTTCCCTCATCATTGTGTTCTTAATACTGCTCTACTTATTTCCCTCGTTATTTTGTTCTTAATACTGCTCTACTTATTTCCCTCATCATTTTGTTCTTAATACTGCTCTACTTATTTCCCTCATCATTTTGTTCTTAATACTGCTCTACTTATTTCCCTCATCATTTTGTTCTTAATACTGCTCTACTTATTTCCCTCATCATTTTGTTCTTAATACTGCTCTACTTATTTCCCTCATCATTTTGTTCTTAATACTGCTCTACTTATTTCCCTCATCATTTTGTTCTTAATACTGCTCTACTTATTTCCCTCATCATTTTGTTCTTAATACTGCTCTACTTATTTCCCTCATCATTTTGTTCTTAATACTGCTCTACTTATTTCCCTCATCATTTTGTTCTTAATACTGCTCTACTTATTTCCCTCATCATTTTGTTCTTAATACTGTTCTACTTATTTACCTTATCATTTTGTTCTTAATACTGTTCTACTTATTTACCTTATCATTTTGTGCTTAATACTGCTCTACTTATTTCCCTCATCATTTTGTTCTTAATACTGCTCTACTTATTTCCCTCATCATTTTGTTCTTAATACTGTTCTACTTATTTACCTTATCATTTTGTTCTTAATACTGTTCTACTTATTTACCTTATCATTTTGTGCTTAATACTGCTCTACTTATTTCCCTCATCATTTTGTTCTTAATACTGCTCTACTTATTTCCCTCATCATTTTGTTCTTAATACTGCTCTACTTATTTCCCTCATCATTTTGTTCTTAATACTGCTCTACTTATTTCCCTCATCATTTTGTTCTTAATACTGTTCTACTTATTTACCTTATCATTTTGTTCTTAATACTGTTCTAGTTATTTACCTTATCATTTTGTGCTTAATACTGCTCTACTTATTTCCCTCATCATTTTGTTCTTAATACTGCTCTACTTATTTCCCTCATCATTTTGTTCTTAATACTGCTCTACTTATTTCCCTCATCATTTTGTTCTTAATACTGCTCTACTTATTTCCCTCATCATTTTGTTCTTAATACTGCTCTACTTATTTCCCTCATCATTTTGTTCTTAATACTGCTCTACTTATTTCCCTCATCATTTTGTTCTTAATACTGCTCTACTTATTTCCCTCATCATTTTGTTCTTAATACTGCTCTACTTATTTCCCTCATCATTTTGTTCTTAATACTGCTCTACTTATTTCCCTCATCATTTTGTTCTTAATACTGCTCTACTTATTTCCCTCATCATTTTGTTCTTAATACTGCTCTACTTATTTCCCTCATCATTTTGTTCTTAATACTGCTCTACTTATTTCCCTCATCATTTTGTTCTTAATACTGTTCTACTTATTTACCTTATCATTTTGTTCTTAATACTGTTCTACTTATTTACCTTATCATTTTGTGCTTAATACTGCTCTACTTATTTCCCTCATCATTTTGTTCTTAATACTGCTCTACTTATTTCCCTCATCATTTTGTTCTTAATACTGTTCTACTTATTTACCTTATCATTTTGTTCTTAATACTGTTCTACTTATTTACCTTATCATTTTGTGCTTAATACTGCTCTACTTATTTCCCTCATCATTTTGTTCTTAATACTGCTCTACTTATTTCCCTCATCATTTTGTTCTTAATACTGCTCTACTTATTTCCCTCATCATTTTGTTCTTAATACTGCTCTACTTATTTCCCTCATCATTTTGTTCTTAATACTGTTCTACTTATTTACCTTATCATTTTGTTCTTAATACTGTTCTACTTATTTACCTTATCATTTTGTGCTTAATACTGCTCTACTTATTTCCCTCATCATTTTGTTCTTAATACTGCTCTACTTATTTCCCTCATCATTTTGTTCTTAATACTGCTCTACTTATTTCCCTCATCATTTTGTTCTTAATACTGCTCTACTTATTTCCCTCATCATTTTGTTCTTAATACTGCTATACTTATTTCCCTCATCATATTGTTCTTAATACTGTTCTACTTATTTACCTTATAATTTTGTTCTTAATACTGTTCTACTTATTTACCTTATCATTTTGTGCTTAATACTGCTCTACTTATTTCCCTCATCATTTTGTTCTTAATACTGCTCTACTTATTTCCCTCATCATTTTGTTCTTAATACTGCTCTACTTATTTCCCTCATCATTTTGTTCTTAATACTGTTCTACTTATTTACCTTATCATTTTGTTCTTAATACTGTTCTACTTATTTACCTTATCATTTTGTGCTTAATACTGCTCTACTAATTTCCCTCATCATTTTGTTCTTAATACTGCTCTACTTATTTCCCTCATCATTTTGTTCTTAATACTGTTCTACTTATTTACCTTATCATTTTGTTCTTAATACTGTTCTACTTATTTACCTTATCATTTTGTGCTTAATACTACTACTTATTTACCTCATCATTGTGTTCTAATACTGTTTTAATGATTTACCTCATCATTGTGTTCTTAATACATTCTGCTCTACGTATTTTCCCCATCATTTTGTTCTTAATACTGTTAATTACTTCCCCCATCATTTTATTCTTAATACTACTCTACTTATTTTTCCCATCATTTGTTCTTAATACTGTTTTACTTATTTACCTTATCATTTTGTGCTAATTACGGTTCTACTTATTTCCCTCACCTTTTTGTTCAAAATACTGCTCTACTTATTTCCCTCATCATTTTGTTCTTAATACTTTTTTAATATTTTTTATTTTTACATTTTTTATATTTTTTAATACTACTCTACTTATTTGTCTCATCATTTTGTTCTTAATACTACTCTACTTATTTCTCTCATCATTTTGTTCTTAATACTACTCTACTTATTTCTCTCATCATTTTGTTCTTAATACTGTTTTACCTATTAGTCTCATCATTTTTTTCTTAATACTACTCTAATTATTAGTCTCATCATTTTTTTCTTAATACTACTCTACTTATTTCTCTCATCATTTTGTTCTTAATACTACTCTACTTATTTCTCTCATCATTTTGTTCTTAATACTGCTCTACCTACTAGTCTCATCATTTTTCCTTAATACTACTCTACTTATTTGTCTCATCATTTTGTTCTTAATACTACTCTACTTATTTCTCTCATCATTTTGTTCTTAATACTGCTCTACCTACTAGTCTCATCATTTTTCCTTAATACTACTCTACTTATTTGTCTCATCATTTTGTTCTTAATACTACTCTACTTATTTCTCTCATCATTTTGTTCTTAATACTACTCTACTTATTTCTCTCATCATTTTGTTCTTAATACTGTTTTACCTATTAGTCTCATCATTTTTTTCTTAATACCACTCTAATTATTAGTCTCATCATTTTTTTCTTAATACTACTCTACTAATTTCTCTCATCATTTTGTTCTTAATACTACTCTACTTATTTCTCTCATCATTTTGTTCTTAATACTGCTCTACCTACTAGTCTCATCATTTTTCCTTAATACTACTCTACTTATTTATCTCATCATTTTGTTCTTAATACGGTTCTACTTATTTCCCTCATCATTTTGTTCTTAATACTTTTTTAATATTTTTTATTTTTACATTTTTTATATTTTTTAATACTACTCTACTTATTTGTCTCATCATTTTGTTCTTAATACTACTCTACTTATTTCTCTCATCATTTTGTTCTTAATACTACTCTACTTATTTCTCTCATCATTTTGTTCTTAATACTGTTTTACCTATTAGTCTCATCATTTTTTTCTTAATACTACTCTAATTATTAGTCTCATCATTTTTTTCTTAATACTACTCTACTTATTTCTCTCATCATTTTGTTCTTAATACTACTCTACATATTTCTCTCATCATTTTGTTCTTAATACTGCTCTACCTACTAGTCTCATCATTTTTCCTTAATACTACTCTACTTATTTATCTCATCATTTTGTTCTTAATACTACTCTACTTATTTCTCTTATCATTTTGTTCTTAATACTGCTCTACCTACTAGTCTCATCATTTTGTTCTTAATACTACTCTACTTATTTCTCTCATCATTTTGTTCTTAATACTGCTCTACCTACTAGTCTCATCATTTTTCCTTAATACTACTCTACTTATTTGTCTCATCATTTTGTTCTTAATACTGCTCTACCTACTAGTCTCATCATTTTTCCTTAATACTACTCTACTTATTTGTCTCATCATTTTGTTCTTAATACTGCTCTACCTACTAGTCTCATCATTTTTCCTTAATACTACTCTACTTATTTGTCTCATCATTTTGTTCTTAATACTGCTCTACCTACTAGTCTCATCATTTTTTCTTAATACTACTCTACTTATTTGTCTCATCATTTTGTTCTTAATACTACTCTACTTATTTCTCTCATCATTTTGTTCTTAATACTGTTCTACCTATTAGTCTCGTCATTTTTTTCTTAATACTACTCTAATTATTAGTCTCATAATTTTTTTCTTAATACTACTCTACCAATTTCTCTCATCATTTTGTTCTTAATACTACTCTACTTATTTCTCTCATCATTTTGTTCTTAATACTGCTCTACCTACTAGTCTCATCATTTTTTTCTTAATACTACTCTACTTATTTCTCTCATCATTTTGTTCTTAATACTACTCTACTTATTTCTCTCATCATTTTGTTCTTAATACTGTTCTACCTACTAGTCTCATCATTTTTCCTTAATACTACTCTACTTATTTGTCTCATCATTTTGTTCTTAATACTACTCTACTTATTTATCTCATCATTTTTTTCTTAATACTACTCTAATTATAAGTCTTATCATTTTTTTCTTAATACTACTCTACTTATTTCTCTCATCATTTTGTTCTTAATACTACTCTACTTATTTCTCTCATCATTTTGTTCTTAATACTGCTCTACCTACTAGTCTCATCATTTTTCCTTAATACTACTCTACTTATTTATCTCATCATTTTGTTCTTAATACTACTCTACTTATTTCTCTCATCATTTTGTTCTTAATACTGCTCTACCTACTAGTCTCATCATTTTTTTCTTAATACTACTCTACTTATTTGTCTCATCATTTTGTTCTTAATACTACTCTACTTATTTCTCTCATCATTTTGTTCTTAATACTGCTCTACCTACTAGTCTCATCATTTTTCCTTAATACTACTCTACTTATTTGTCTCATCATTTTGTTCTTAATACTGCTCTACCTACTAGTCTCATCATTTTTCCTTAATACTACTCTACTTATTTGTCTCATCATTTTGTTCTTAATACTGCTCTACCTACTAGTCTCATCATTTTTCCTTAATACTACTCTACTTATTTGTCTCATCATTTTGTTCTTAATACTGCTCTACCTACTAGTCTCATCATTTTTTCTTAATACTACTCTACTTATTTGTCTCATCATTTTGTTCTTAATACTACTCTACTTATTTCTCTCATCATTTTGTTCTTAATACTGTTCTACCTATTAGTCTCGTCATTTTTTTCTTAATACTACTCTAATTATTAGTCTCATAATTTTTTTCTTAATACTACTCTACCTATTTCTCTCATCATTTTGTTCTTAATACTACTCTACTTATTTCTCTCATCATTTTGTTCTTAATACTACTCTACTTATTTCTCTCATCATTTTGTTCTTAATACTGCTCTACCTACTAGTCTCATCATTTTTCCTTAATACTACTCTACTTTTTTGTCTCATCATTTTGTTCTTAATACTACTCTACTTATTTATCTCATCATTTTGTTCTTAATACTAAACTACTTATTTATTTATCATTTTGTTCTTAATGCTTCTCTACTTATTTCCCACATAATACTGTCCTACTGATTTACTTCATTATTTCATCACTAATTATAACTTTATCTCTAATTATATTTTAAGGATCCAAATGAAAAAATACCATAATATGTATTTCTAAAATTAACAACTTAGCTTTTGTAGCAGCGAGTTAGATGATTTTCTAATTGAGATGCCTTAAAATTAGAATTGTATTTACTGCTTTAAAGCTTGGATTTTAAGAGAATTAAATGTTGCTCATCACTGTGAAAACTCCAGAGAAAGTTATGACGGGAACGGAATCCCTTAAACTCAAATAAATTTAACAGAGAGAGTCTAACGACCTAAAATGTGGTCTTTACTGTGAGTCATTTATACTGCGGTTTGCAAAGAGGCAAAGAGACCTCTAATGACAGTAACTACGTTTAATGAAGCGGGTAGTTTGCCCGGTTGTTTTATGGTATCTGCACGTGATGAAGCAGATATGCAAAGCACAATATCAAGTACACAAAGTCACTGAAATACAACAATTAAACGAGAAACAGAGAGAGAAATCTTTAAAACAGATTTATACACAAATTGAATTCAAATTTTTAAAAAATTTAACCATTACTACTAGTGGATTAGAATAAAATTAGTAAGGGACGGTTTTAAAATTTAAAATTAAAAAAAAAAAACATAATTAAACCAACTAGTTTCGCAAAGTTCATTTACATCATCAGAGTTATGGCCTATTATACTAGACACAATCTAGTAGGCAAGAGGTCAACAAATTATACAGGGGAAGTCAAAGCTATAGAACTGACACTATTGCAGTTACAAACCCAGACAGATAGTAAAGTAGTGTTACTGATAGACTCCCAAGCTGCAATTACTGCCATAGCAAGTAACACCTACAGTGATTTACAGAGTGTAATTCACTGCAGACGCTTGATTGACTGACTTCTTAATAGAGGAACGGCAGTAGTTCTACAGTGGATCCCAAGTCACTGCGGAATTAATGGAAATGAGCAAGCAGATCAGTTAGCTCGGGAGGGATCACAAAAAGACCAGCCAGAACCACCACTAGCACTAAGTGAAGCTAAAAGGCTGATAAAAATGACATTACGCCAAGAGATAAAAGATAAGCACTCCACTCAGGCAATAGGTAAGCAGTGGGAAGCATTAAAAGAACCTAGCGGCCGGATCGCTCCTGCTCTCCCAAGAACTCAAACCGTAGCATGCTTCCGTCTCTTAACAAGCCATGATTACCTACAAAAACATCTATATCGTATAGGAGTGGTTATGGACCCAGGATGTGTTATCTGTGACACCGGTGAAGAAATGGCGGTGTCGCATCTCGAATCATGTCCTGCATTAGAGGACATACGATCTCACTTTAAGATAGACGACAGCAGCTGGGCTAAGAAAGTTGTACTATATTGGGCTGCCAGGAGACGTATGACGAAGTTGCCAACGTACCGGCGTAAAAAAAAAGACACAATCTAAACAAAGTGTAGTTTGAAATAGGGCTCTTGTTGGGATAAAGTTGTTCTGTTGTTCTCAAACAATATAATCTAATTTACCTATGAGTAGCTGAATTCCAAAAGCAGATATATCCACTTAGAATATTTTTTGGCAAAGCACGAAAAACGTCTAGCACTTCACTAAATTGTGTTATCAGGTTAATTTAAGAAAAAAAAAAATCAATATCTAATAATTCATTTAGTGGACAAAAGCCCAATAATTCTCAGGCTATTATTTTCTTTTTAATAAACAAAAGAAATAATCACATAACACCCAACTCACACCAAACCCTCCGCCATGTTGGATTGGTGTGCTGCAGCAAAAGCAGTTATATCCAATAAATTAAGCAGTTATAAACTATTATTTTAACGACTTAAACTATTATTTATTCAGTGTAGCCACTAAAATATTTTTTTCTCTTCTATCATATTTTTTCTGTTTAAAAGAAAATATAAATATGTAAAGAAGGATATAGATGATTTTGCAGCCTTACTCAGAGTAACTCTATAACGTGTACAAGTGTACATAGGATATAGCTGTTTTTGGATCAGTTATGGATATAGCTCCTTTTGAATCCGAGTACAGTAAGGATATAGCTGCTTTTGTAACCGCACTCATATTTCAATCTAGATTATAATAGATTTATAATTTGTTTGGAACTGTTTGACTGCAGAACCTTGAAGAGCTATAAAAAAACAAATCCAGGGGTACCAATATCTCATTTTTTTGGATATAGCTGCTTTTGGAATTCGTCTACTCCTATAATCTATATATTTATCTCATTTAGTTAAAATAAAATTTTTCTTACGAGCTTACGGAAGCACAATCGTTCTGAACAACCAAAATATTTTATGTCTCCGATTTCAAAAATTCCAAGACAAAAATCCGTTTCAGACATCAGGGAACATTTTTGGATCCGTGTCTGCCTATCGGTCTGTCGGCCAAATTTGCCTCGTCCAAGTAAGTTCTACAAAGTCTGATTTATCCAGTACAAGAAAATTATGTTTTTCTACCCCCCCCCCCCCCCCCCATCTCATTTCTGTGTCCCTGACAAACTCAAACATTTACTGACTCGGGACATACGCAGCACAAAGTGACTAAAATTAGATGCAGTGTCATAAAATGTTGGGGGAAATGGTTCCTTGTGCTACGACATTCAAATTAAAATGTATTATTTGATTTCTTGTACTTTAATACGTTTATGGTGCGTATTGGCCAAGTCAGAAAACGTTTTGAAATTAAAACGTGTAGAGTGATTTGGGAAGAAAATGTTTGAGTTTGGGAGGGACAAAGAATAGAGAGGGGGGAGGGACAAAGAATAGAGAGGGGGGAGGGACAAAGAGTAGAGAGGGAGGAGGGACAAAGAGTAGAGAGCGGGGAGGGACAAAGAATAGAGAGGGGGGACAGTCACATCATTTACTTGTACTGGATAAATCAGACCTAGTAGAACTTACTTGTACTGGATAAATCAGACCTAGCAGAACTTACTTGGACAGTGGGAGACTTGGCTACACCTATGATCTCACAACTTTTTTCGCGAGACTTGGCTTATTTTTTTACATAAGTGTTTTTGTTGGGATTTCACTTCTTTTTGTTATGAAAGGAAGATCAGATGGATGTTTAAGGAGTGGGAAGTTTTTTCTTAAGTAAGAACCATTACTATATGTTAAATGAGACGTTTCGACTCAAATCAGAGTCATCCTCAGTCGAATATATTATCTAAACACAATATATATTACATACAATTACAATCATGTTAATTCTAAAACATCATAATTGCTAATATAATTACTTGATTAGTTTATTATAATAATAAACGAATCAAGTAATTGTATTAGCAATTATGATGTTTTAGAATTAACATGATTGTAATTGTATGTAATATATATTGTGTTTAGATAATAATATTATCTAAACACAATATATATTACCTTAATATATATTACCTCGAATATATTATATTCGACTGAGGATGACTCTGATTTGAGTCGAAACGTCTCATTTAACATATAGTATAATGGTTCTTACTTAAGAAAAAACTTCCCACACCTTAAACATCCATCTGATCTTCCTTTCATTAAAATTAATAAGGTGTGCTTATAAAATTATTATTAATTTAACTCATCAATAAATTCTTTTTGTAAGTAATCTTTCATTTATTAGCATTTTTTTCTAACTATATAACAAGCAGTAGCTACTGGTTTAAGCAGAGCACACCTTTATCTCTTCGTATTCCTTCTTCAGGGCTTAAAATTCGTAATTTAACACAAAATGGACGGTACATGCATCTAAGTCTATTTTATTCTGCAAATTGCGGACTCTTGAGCTTTTATGGAGCCGTAATCAATATTAATGAAATGCAGTCCCTCCAGACTTGTGATCCTCGATAGAGCAACATAAGCTTGATCACACGAGTAGTCTGAAGAGCCATTATCTATATAGGCACTACAATATAATATAATAATAGCAACCGATAGTATAAGAAAAGATAAGAATAAGAAGATATAATAGAGAGATAATGAAAGAAATATTAGGAAATAAAGAGAAGTAGGAATAATTAGAATTGTTTAGAAGAAAGGGTTTGAAACACAAAGACAAGGTATGGAACGCGGTGGGTGTTAAAATTGAACTAAATAATGATCTTGAACAATACTGTAAATCTTTACTGTCAAATCAGTCTCAACCTAACTTATTCCAATATTATATGTCTTATATTTCTAGCTAAAGGGATATTTAGTCTAAGGGATATATGTCTATTAAGACAAAGGGATATTTAGTCCAATGTATCTTGGGACAAAGGAATATCAGACCTGTATATATAAATGTGATAACATCCCTTAGTCAAATTAACTATTAATAAAATATAAAATGGAATATTAAATAATATACGCTAAGAAAACTGTAGAACTCATTGTTCCACAGTTCACTGTATAAGGGCCGGATACATGGTTAAAATGTTTGCGCAAACATGATGTTTGACGTGTATGGTCTAAATTTTCCCGACATCAGGTTTGCGCAAACATTTTGAACGTGTATGGGGGCCTTAAGAGTCTCAATGTCTAGCGGAAACAAACACACAGAACTTTGAGAATTTGGTAGAGCAGACTATTATTGTTTAGAATCACGAGTAGTGCTAAAGTAAAGAAGGGCCTCAAACTCAACTATGTTTAGATAGTAAGTCTAGTTTAGCCTATTATAGTTAAACTATGTTATTTTTATTAAAAACCGCACCTCACTGATTTTATTTTAATCTATAAATTTAACGTTTGCTAATTCAAATCTTGTAACCAATAGTATTTGTTATGTACATAATTACTTAGTCCCTTGTGTTCTATTTGTGGGTCGTTTCGTGATTTCGTGGTTACATCTAAATTATTAATAACCATTTTATCAACAATTACTTCAAAATAATTCCTTCGTTGAAGGGAATAGATCCCCAACCTTTTCGTCATTTAAGATTATCGCTATTTTCTCTCTCTCAAAAAATTAATCCGGAAATATGATTTATACAGTTACATTTTAATTCTAGTAATCTACAATTTAGGATATTTTAATAACATCGAAATTGTTAGTACTACTAGGAAAATGCTTCTATAGTATTATCTCTAAGAATTTTGGGGACAGCACCCCTAAATTTAGAGCTAAAATTCATTTCTCGATTTTTTCAGGTGGTAGAAGTTTTAACATGCACCTATTATAAATTCTAAAATCGTCAGGACAGACCAAAGACAATTTTAACACTTTTTTTTAACTCTTGATACGAGAAAATTTTAATTATTTGCGTCATTACAATTATTTCACACAATACTAATATTATAAAGTAAATAAAAATAGATTAATATGCAACGATATTTTGTCATCACACCGAAGATAAAAATAATCAGTATGACTATAAAATAATAAATGATTAAAAATATAAAAATCATTAGTTGATTAAATTAGTTACGTAATTTTATTATAATTCTTCCTTCCGAAACTGCCTCGAGAAATTTTAAGTAAAAAAAAATAAATAAATAAATGTAATTTAAACTTAATATAATTTACACATCATTATCGACAACAACCCTTAATGTTTTAAAAAATTATTCCTTATTCTTATAATTAAGCTAATCACTTATTGTTTCTCTCTTATAAATTATCTTAGTTCAAAAGTTCAAATTACTGAAAAAACTTTTCCCTCCGAAGGTAATAATAAACCGCTTGCAGAACAGCATAATTTTTACCCTCGAAGAACGAAAAGTTATTAAAAATAATTATTGATTATTTTTTAAAGATTAAATTTTAGTCAAGAAAAACTTCCTACTTATAATAGGCTTAATTAAAATATCTAAAGTATCAGGCCGGGCCCTGCATCGTAAATTAATTCTAATTAAAGATAAGAATGGAGAAAAAAAATATTAATTTTTTTTTAAACTATTGATGAATATTAATTATTTATGTAATATTTAAGAAAGCTTTTTTAATTAAAAAAACTAAAACTTATTTTATCAAAAATACAATAACATCTATATAGTAAATTTAAGTACAATATCATTCATATAAATTCAAATTTTTAATTTTTATGTAGTATTCATACTATACGGAAAGATTAAATTTTACTTTAAATCAAATTATAGTTATCATTAACTACGGGAGGCATACAGAGAAAAATAGAAAAGTACAATATCATTCTTATAGTAAATTTAAGGACAATATCATTCATATAGTAAATTTAAGGACAATATCATTCATATCGTAAATTTAAGGAGAGTATCACCTATGTAGTAAATTTAAGGACAATATTATTCATATAGTAAATTTAAGGAGAGTATCATCTATATAGTAAATTTAAGGACAATATCATTCATATAGTATATTTAAGGCAGCTTTTACACAATAAAAGACTTTGGAAGGAAATCCAAAGTGATAAGAGACAGAAGACAATAATATCTTCACAGAGGAGTATGCCCCCGTGACTATATTCGGTGTAAAACCCATATTATTTTTTAATAATAATGTAATGTATCGGTTCATGTAAGATACATATTTCCTGTCTTTTGTCCCCTATCTTTGCTGAGTGAAAGCCGCATAAAATACACCAATTATAAACGCCTTTGAAGCACATGACAAATATAACGTAAGAAATACCTTCGCAGAACTTTGAAAAAAGAGGGAAAGGCCACAAAAATAGGCGTTAAGACCTATTTTACCTTACCACTTTTGGACAAAACATTTATAACTTAGATCTCTTATCACTAGACCCTTTTTAATGTAAGTGTTCGATAGAAAATCTGGCACTTCCTTAGACTGTTAGTCCCCTTTTAAGAAAAATAAAGGGGAGTAACAATCTAAAGGTGTACGGAATGTTCTTTAGACTGTTACTCCCCTTATAAAACAGAAGTGTGATATTCCTTTATCCCTAAGTACATTGGACTAAACATCCCTTTGTCTTAATAGTAATTTAGACAGTAATTTATATTCTAAAAAAAAAAACATAGGAGAGTAACAACCTAAAGAAGTATCAAAATTGTTTCTTTGACATATTGAAGTAAAAATAATTCAAGCGAACTTCATACTATGAATCCAGTCTATGTCTATTTCGTATACGTGTGACGATAACATGAGTAAAAGTAAACCGAGTTAGATTATAATGATGGTCATCATTAATCATATAATTACATACATACATATACATATACATATATATATACAGGGTGTCCCCGGATCGACTTTTCAATATTGAAGGGGGGGGGGGGATTTTTGACATCCGTTTTTAAAAATTTTTTATTCAAAAATTCTCTTAGAACAGGAAATACTTATTTTTATTAAGAATAACATTTTCTCGAAAAATTGAAAATAAGACCACGTCCCTCTTGAACAATTTCAGAAATTTGTACCTTTTGGGTACAGGATGCATGGTACGAAATTTTTAATGCGATATATCTTCATTCCAAAACATTCAGGAGACTTTATAAAGAATGACTATTTTTCAAAAAGTAAAATTTTTTTGCATTTACACCTATAGATAAGTCGATCCGGGGACACCCTGTATATATATGTATATATATATATATATATATATATATATATATATATATATATATATATATATATATATATATATATATATATATATATATATATGAGCAATGTAATACCGTGTTTTTGCACACTGCAATAAGCATACAGTTCCTATGTGTGACGCTTGCGTGGCACATCCCTTGGTGTCTCTCACTAACACAAATTGTGTACCAGTGTGCAAAAACACGGTATTACATTGCTCATTTGTTTTGCCAGCCAAGCAAGAATGGCGGTGTGAGAGCACGCTCGTCTCTGGTAAAGCCCTATATCTGATCTTCTTGATTTGGTATAGGTCCAAAGTTGGGTGGGCATCGTCGGGCCCATGATGAGTCGGACGCGACGAAACAATGCAGCCAACAGCTTTGTGACGTATAGTCTAATGTTGGAACAGTTCCTATGTGTGACGCTTGCGTGGCACATCCCTTGGTGTCTCTCACTAACACAAATTGTGTATAATATATATATATATATATATATATATATATATATATATATATATATATATATATATATATATATATGTATATGTAATTATGTTTAAGTTTACAAAAGCAAGCTAAGGAGTACAAGTACTGAGTTGCTTCTCCTAACATGTCATCATGTTCTTATAAACTTAATTAACAATGTTACTAGTTACATTATTTGTTTTGTAGTTGTAATATTCTTTACAAATATAAAGAATGTCGTCTTTGCTGACAGCAGTCTGCAATGTCGTCCTAGAGTCTATGTTTATATACGCTCTAGGATATATAAATAATACTGAGAAATCTTATTTTTAATTATGAAGCTCAAATTTTTTTTTTTTTACCTTAAACTTTTAAGATCTCAGTCAGATTCAGAGATAAAAGAAAGGTTAATTTTATTTTATATTTGAGACAGAGGGGTGCAAGATAGAAACATTTTAAATTAAAAAGCATCGATAGGGATCTACCCCTTTCCCTGAGGTTTTTAGCTTTAAAAGCTCCCCGACTCTCCTAAAATATTATTCAAGAAAACCAGCCCTTAAAATAATGAAAAGAAGGGAAATATTGTGAACGATATTAAAACAAAACTCCCGATTAGAATCTTATACAATTCTCCTTTCTAGCTGTGAAAAGAACCGTGTCTCCATTCAGGACTCGATATCTTCAAAACCTTTTTGGATATTACTATCGATTTACTAGAGTTGATAACATTTTATCAATAAGGCAAGGAATTTCCAGTTTCAATAAGAATATAAACGATTTATTGACGAACTAATAATGTCAGTACTTATCTAAGTAAGCATAAAGTATAATTAATAACAAACATAAACGACGATAACAAACAGAGGAGAGGAAATAACCAAAAGAAATAAAAAGATGATTTTTGGTAAATAAAAAAAAAGGTTCTTTAAACAAGAACTTATTATGACTAAGATCGGTAATAAGAGTACAAATATAGAATAAAAGAAGTTGTACTCTTTAGACTTGGAGTAGGACACACCATACTTATGAATAAACAGGTCAAGTGTGTGCTAGTCAGCACACAGCGAGGGTCCGTAGTCAAGTGTGTGCTAGTCAGCACACAGCGAGGGTCCGTAGTCAAGTGTGTGCTAGTCAGCACACAGCGAGGGTCCGTAGGCCACACTGTATAGTTTAAGTAGTACCCTATTGATGGTGTTTTTTAAAATGCTAAAAAGCTTACTTTGAACTATCCTATATGGGTCTGATATTCTCAAAACACACAAACAAACTTCTGATAAAGTATTTTTTTGCCACTGAACCAGACTACAACCATATGAATACACTGAAAAGACCATAGTTATAAAAAAACGTATTTTGTCAAGAAAAAATACAATAATAGTTTTTTCGAAATTTCCAAAAAGTATTATATTTACTTTTGGTCGAAGAATGTTCTGGAATATTTTCAGATTTTTTGCACTTCAAATAAGCGAGATAGAGGGGGGGGGGCACGTTTCACACCCTTTTCAAACTTGCCTCCGCTCGCCCTATCTAAGTTATAACCAAAGAATTATATATTTTTGTAATCAGCTCGACGTACCCTTTCATATGATACCTCTCACGGTGTCGAAAAAAATTTAACCCTACTTTTTTTGAAAAATATTTTTTTTAAGTCGCTATATATTTAAAATAAGTGGGTGGGTACAAGACACATACATGCCAAATTTCATAGTGATCGGATGAAAGGTGTAGCCGTGAGAGCAGGCGACCGGACGAACGGACAGACACACGCAGGAAAATATAAGGGTCCTTAATTTTGCCTACGGACCCTAAAAAGGTGTTAAAGTAATATCATCACTTAACCATTAATGGAATAGAAAAATTGTTAAATACTAAACGTGGGCTAATTTGTTTAATAATTTAACAATATTTAGTTTAAGGACTATCTTTACAAATCATCAATATGTTAAAAGTCTAACTTTACAAATGATCAATATTTATTATTGAAAGAACTATTTTACTATGTTACTATGGATTTTTTATTAGCTTGTTTCTTGTTTGTTTTGTTTGTTTGTCCAGTACAAATCTTGCAATCGATTTTTAACTAACTTCCCGAATAGCTAGGCATTTGAAACTTTTAGAATAGCTCAGAACACGATAATTCATTATTTTAAAACTTTTAGTCATCTTTCATCAGAATTTAATTCGTTTTCAGCAAATTTTGCTATATGGAAAGTTAGTTTGAAAAAAATTCGCAAGTTATTTTATTTGTTTTGACATATCCCATATTTACGATCTTTATTTCGACGGGTTTCAAATTTAAGATTTGAAACATTGAATGACAGCGAAACAGGAACTAAACAAAGAAATAAATTAATTGACGTGTGACAACCAGGTTGGTTTACACTTGTGTCCTAGGTATCGGTTTAATTTTTCTGCATCTATATTTATTTTTTACACATTTTTCTTTTTTTTTTCTCTTACTGTCCCTACACAGGGGCATATCAAGGGCACGGTTTAGATTCGGTGTTGGCGAGATCCGTTGTACAAAGATTTGTCCTTTTATAGGTTTAAGATCAGCTCTCTAGATGTTTGTCATTTATGTGAAGTAAATAAATTCGGAACTATTTTTCTTCACTAACATTATATATATAACAATAACAATTATATTATCAACATTACATATGATTCGACAGAAAATTTAAAAACGTAGTGTATAAAAAGTCCTTTTTATCTTGTAATTATTTATATATCATTAATATAAAAATAATAAGCACCTTCACAATTAAATAATATTTATTAAAATGCCTACTTTCACGTATAATATGTTATTAAAAAGACTACTTTTACATATAATCGATGTTTTATTAAATGAACAATCTTCACAGTCATCAATGCTATAATTGAAGTACTACTTTTACAAATCTTCAATGTTAAGCCCATTTGGAGAATTTTAAATTTAATTATAAGGTTGTTCCAGAGACAGAACCTACATTGCAGACTAAAATTAATGTAGCTCCAAATTTAAGTGACCTCTATAATTAATTTAAACATAATATACTATGTGTTGCAAGTTCAAAGGTTATTTTAAGAGAAGCAGTGGTTGCCTGTCTCAAGCGAAAACCAGTATACTTAACATCGTGTTAGCCAAACATTTTCCTGTTAAAAGCCATCACTCAACTCCAGAGCAGCGTGTACAGGGCTAACTAACTTAGTTCATTAGTCTCTAAAGTTTCGCTAATTTAAAATAAAGATTTATAAATAAAGATTAAAGCAAAGAGTAATATTTAAACTCTTGTCATACTAAAACAATTAAACATAATGAAGAGTATAACCGGACAAAGAGAGTTGATGCAATACATCATAAGTACTTTATTTTTAATTACAGTTATCTCGAGATAACAAATTTTATTTTACTGATGAAAGAATTTATGATTTGAGAGGTAATACTGAAAAATTTGACACAAAACCAAACGAAATATAAAAAAAATATCGGGTATGGGGTACCTCAGAACTTTTCCTCACTTCAGAGGCCACTAAAGTGGCCTCTCCTGCTGCGAAGCAGCAGGAGGAATGAGCATTGGACGTGGTCAGTACTTGGATGGGCGACCGTTCTTAACTAACTGATTTATTATCATTTTTACAAAAAAACAACCTTATTTTTAATACCTATATTTTATTTAATTATTTGAAGTTTGGCGGTATTTTGACAGGTGTAAACATACTTTGACGTCATCAATATTATCGCACTAATAAATAATTATATTCACTTATAACTTTTAAACAAATTAATGGAATTTCGTCGGGTTTTTTTTATATTTGTTCCTTAATTTTTTCCGGTTCCAACAATATGCTAACGATATTATTAACCGTCAAAGTTAAAAAATTCCAAAATTTATAAATTCAAAATGGCGTCCAAAATCAAAATGAAATTTAGTGGGCTTGTTTGTCATACAGAGAGGTACATTGGAGCCAAATTTCAACTCGATCAGGACCATTTTCGATTTATTAAGATTTTTTTTTAAATTTTTGCTGACTCAGCAAACTGGGTTCAAGATGGCGGAAAAAGTTGATTTTCCGGGCAGCACAACTACAGGTTAGGACTGATTTTTCTGCCAAGGTTCAACTCTCTAGGTTAAATACCTTGGGCGCTACGATGATAACACACATACACACATACATACGTCATGCTGAAAACCACTCAGGAGGTCTTAAAAACACCTAAAACGGATAATTCCGTTGAAATCTCGAAAAAAAAAATTTTTGGGGTGAAAACAATACTTTTCCTACTATTAGTAGTGAGGAAAAGTAAAAAGGTCGGCCTGTTAGTCTCGGTTTTTAGCTTCTTTGCGTTTTATCGCGTCCATTAATGTTGTTCTGCTTATTTAAACCCATTAGTGTCCAATTTAATTAAATTTATTCTCCCTCTTGCTTCCAACTACGTTCCGGTTTATCAAATATAGCGAATGTAATGTTTTAAGTCTAAAAAAATCCTACCGCGGGTTTCAGCAAGCCAAGCGAATTTCCATTGGAAATTTGTAGTTCAATATCGTGTAGTTCCTTTATAACACCATTGTGTGTGTTATTTTCAGTTTAGAAATGTAAAATAAATATTTAGTTAAACATAAATACTTAGTTAAACATAACCGTAGTAGTTTGAAAGAAGTTTAAACTGCACAAAATTGAACTACAAATTTCCAATGGGAATTCGCTTGGCTTGCGGAAACCCGCAATAGGATTATTTATACAAATGTATTTTTTTTTTTAATTTTTGCTGACTCATCAGGAGGGTTTAATGACATCATAAAGATCCCTTTTACAATAGGGATCCTCATCTCAACGAGCTTGATTTTTCGGTCCAAGTTTCATATTGAATACGTCAATTCGTTCGAGAGTAATCGTGCTTACAAGAAATCCACAAAAAATTATTATTATTACTATTATTATTAAATTATTATTCGAATCGCTATGGTAACTCATTTTTTGGATTGAGGATCCCAAAAAACATAAGTAGCGATACCTCACCAAATGAAAGTATTATTTGGCAGAATTGAATGGGCGGAGATGGGGCTACTTGCGGCAAACCATCAGAAGAAAATCGGATGAGTACTATTTTCTTTGCTTGCATTAAAATTTATAATAAACAGGTCAAGTGTGTGCTGGTCAGCACACAGCGAGGGTCCGTAGGCCACACTATATAGTGTTTAACTGTAAAGTGAATAAACAGTGTTTTGTTAAAATGCTAAAAAGCTTACTTTGAACCATTCTAAGGGTCTGATATTCTCAAAACACACTCTGATAAAGTATTTTTTTTTCCACTGATTCGGACTACAACCATATAAATACATCAAAAAGACCATAATTATAAAAAAAACGTATTTTGTCAATAAAAGATAAAATAATATTTTTTTCGAAATACCAAAAAGCGGTATCTTTACTTTTGGTCAAAGAATGTTCAGGAATTTTTTCAGATTTTTTGCACTTCACATAAGCGAGATAGAGAGGGGAGACACGTTTCAAACCCGCTTCAAACTCGCCTACGCTCGCCCTATCAAAGTTATAACCAAAGAATTATATATTTTTGTAATCAGCTCGACGTACCCTTTCATATGATACCCCTCACGGTGTCGAAAAAAAATAAAAAAATTTTAACCCTTAAGTTTTTTTACCCTAATTTTTTTGAAAAATATTTTTTTTAAGTCGCTATATTTTTAAACTATGTAGGCAGGTACAAGACACAAACATGCCAAATTTCAAAGTGATTGGACGAAAGGTGTAGCCGTGAGAGCACGTGAGAGGACGGACGGACAGACACACGCAGGAAAATATAAGGGTTCTTGGTTTTGCCTACGGACCCTAAAAATGGGTTCGATGTAAATCTGTTAGATCTAGATATATAAAAATCTATTTATATATGATTTTCTTTGACCCGAGCAAGTAAACTGTCAGATTTAGAAATTGTAACAATTTAAGCTCGTACTGATTTCTGCCATGTGACCCCTGGGGTCGAGTAGATGTATTTCATTGACGCATAGCGGTTCCGTAAAATAACTCTCTGATTTTCTCGATAGTTATTTTAAAAATATAATGTATATTGAACATATAAAATATCTTTACTCAAAATTAAACTTTTGAATTCATAAACCCTAGAACACCCTAACATAATTTTTTTACGTAAACTCCACACAGAGGTCAGAGAGACCCCAATTAATTAATAAATATTTTCTTTTTCAATTATTTATATATTTTTGTAAATATAATTTGTCATACTAAAAATACCATTTAATTTTGACCAAAACAAATAAGGATTTTAAAATTAAATAGTATACATATATATTTTCATCAACATTTTTTTAGAAAAATGTGTACTTCAAAAAAGTATACATAAAATTTTGTGTTCGTTAGATTGGTTTAATATTTTTTATTTATATATATTAAGAGTTGTTTTACAGAAAACAAAAATGATTTAAAAAATTATATATTTTCTTACATACTCTGTCAAAGTTAAGCATTTTTGGCCTTAAATCCTTACTGTGATCCACTTCAACTTATATGAATTTATATACGTCTACTAATAGAAATAAAAGTATTATTTTGGAACTTATGACAGTCTTAAACATTTCAGCAGCCTAAAAAAAAATATAAAATAAGTTTTTTAATACAATAAAAAAAATATGACAGTTAACAGTGTTATATAAAACAATTACGTTAATGGCCCACAGGGGACTATGGGACCCCAACTGTAACTCTAATGAATATTGAAGGAAAACTAAAGCTAATAACATAGATATTGTTATCAGTATTTACACAGAAAGGTTCAAAGGTAAATTAGAAGAGAGTCTAGGTTTAGAGAAATGCAAATAAAATATAAATAAAACTTAATTATAGTTTGTATGGGGTCTGTGGGACCCCAAAAAGGCGTTCTAGGGTTAAGAATCCTATGAAAATCCGTTCAGTAGTTCTAAGTTTAGCTTAATTCATCGATTTTTACTTTGGTAATAACGGTAGCTTATATTTAGTAATAAATAAAAAAAAAGAAACTAATGCGATTAACATAAGTGTGTTTGCGAAAACTTAACGTACTTACATAACTTAATTGGCTTTAGACTAAATTGTTAAATAATTACTGGAACAACAAATAACTCAAAACTTTTTTTTAATTTTTAATTTATCAACGAAGTAAAGTCGAGTTTATTACTTTTTAATTGAATGTATAGTCAAAGAAGGAAACATTGTTTTTTTTGACGGGGGGGGGGGGGACGCTATTAGATAAACTCGAAGACAATTTGATTATTACAAATATCTATTTAAATACAAAACTATAATTTACATAGACAGATGATAAATGTCGTTAGCTTAATAATGACCTTCACTGCATAATAATCTTTATAAAGATAAAAAAACTATTAGTTCAAAAAAATATTATAATTAAATAAAAGTCAGATAAAAATTAACAACAAAAGACGATTTAAAGAAAACGGCCAGTTTAATTTCAAGAAGAATAATTTGTAATAGTTCAATTATGTTTACAAGAATCAACAAGGTATAGTTCGCTGTGTAATAACCAGTATACTTAATACAGGAATAAGACAATGTCGATTGACGTTTAGCGTGTTGATTATACAATGTCAAACAAAACACAGTAGATTGTAAATTATTATACATATATGACGGGCGGCTTCTATTATTCATTGACTTACAGTAGCAATTATCTGTCGTGTATTATTTGTAAAAACGATTTCATATAGACTCAATTATATTTACATTATTTGTTTCTTCATCTCGTTAGGTTATTATAAGCTACTTACAAAGGATAAATTAAACATACTAGCATTAAGACTAAGATCCACAGAGCTTGAATGACCAACCTAGGCTAATAACGTTGACTAACAAATCGCTGCTGATCTATAATAGTTTGTAACCACCTCTAGCAGTCTCTAACCACCTCTTAAACCCTCTAAGCACCTCTAACCATCTCCAACCACCTCCACCCCCCTCTTACCACCTCTAAGCACCTCTATCCAACTCTAACTACCTTTTACCACCTCTAACCACCTCTAACCACCTCCACCCCCCTCTTACCACCTCTAAGCACCTCTATCCAACTCTAACTACCTTTGACCACCTCTAACCACCTCCACCCCCCTCTTACCACCTCTAAGCACCTCTATCCACCTCTAAGCACCTCTAATCGCCTCTAACCTGCTCTAACCATCTCTAACCACCTCTTAAACCCTCAAAGCACCTCTAACCATCTCTAACCACCTCCACCCCCCTCTTACCACCTCTAAGCACCTCTATCCAACTCTAACTACCTTTGACCACCTCTAACCATCTCTAACCATCTCTAACCACCTCCAGCCCCCTCTTACCACCTCTAAGCACCTCTATCCACCTCTAAACACCTCTAAGCGCCTCTAACCACCTCTAACCATCTCTAACCATCTCTACCCACCTCAACCCCCCTTTTACCACCTCTATACACCTCTAACCCCCGTTTACCACCTCTAACCACCTCTATCCACCTCTAACCACCTCTAACCCTCTCTAACCAGCTCTAACCCTCTCTAACCCTCTCTAGCCAGCTCTAAAAAGCAAGTTGAAAGGTATGTTGAGACATTCCTGATGGCTGACCTTATCAAAACAAGTAAATTAATTCATAAGAAAAATAAATTGACCAACTTTTTAAACTTTAAATCCTTAAAGACTTTTTAAATCCGCAATAAAAAATGGGGGTTCCTATTTAAAATAACAAAGTTCAAATGACCTTGAAAGTCAAGGTTAAGGTCAAATCCAAGGTCACCATTGAATAGCTAGGAAAAAATCCTGAAATTATTGTATGTAACTTTTTTCAAAAAAAGGCATTTCTGAGGAGTTATTCTGGGGTTTTCATACTTTCGTGCTACCCTATACCTTTAGTTAATATGAATTTCCTTAAGTGTTTTTTTTTTAAGTTTTTGGTACTATTCATACTACGGAAAGTTTAAATTTTAATTTAAATCAAATTATAATTATTATTAACAACGGGAGACAGACAGAGAAAAATAGACTCCAGCACCGGGATATGAACCACGGACCTCCAGTATTTCCAGTACAGATGCTCTTAACAACTGTACTATAGAATAATAAGTCCCGAATTAAGCTTTAAATTTTTCCACAAGTCTTAGGAATCGACATTTGCGATAATAGAACTAGACCGAGAAATAGCGCTTATAATTATAAAGCACCCAAATACTGGTGCTGGAGTCTATTTCTCTCTGTATGTCTCCCGTTGTAAATAATAATTATAATTGATTTAAATTAAGATACAATTTAATTTTAAAGTTTCCGTCCATATAAGCTTGGCTAAATTGTTTAAAGCCTCCCTAAGTACAACTCATTGACTTTTAAACTTCGTAAATATTATCGTAATAACATGAAACAGTTTTTCGTAACTACATGTAAAAAAGAGTGTTCTTATCTAAATAAGTTTTGGTAAGTAGATTTAAAAGTAACCTAAATCGAATTTACAGAACAAAGTAAATATTAGATTTAACAAACGTGAAACCCATTTCCAAGTGAGTTTTGGTATGAATCTGATTTATTTTTTCTCTTGTACTGTGTTGGAATCAATGGAAACCGAGTTGTCCAGTTTTGGAGGCCCCCCCCCCCCCCCCCCCCCCCTATTGCAATGTAAATCATATTTTTTAGCGACCCAAGGATTTTTGTATTTGTTCTTTCTTTTTTTTGTCGACACGAATGAATATTTATAGATTCCAATTTTTTTTCTATTTGCGAATTTTTCTGAATAAAAATGAAAATCACAAAAAAAAAGGTGTCGGCCCTTTTTTTTAAATTATCATTTTTATTTAATTATACTACGTTGACATTTTTGTACCTCATGGCATCAGTGTTAATTTTACAACTAAAATTGTTAATTAATTTAGACTCTACGGACCATTAGAGAAAATAAATAAATTAAGCCCGCTTATGCTTCGAGCTGTAGAATTGGTATAAAATAATTAACTTACGAATTGTTGGATGATTCAAATATAATAATAGGACATACCTGAAACAAAAATTAATAAATTAATAATCAATAAATTAATTTAATGTAAATTATTCTGTTAAAAATGTTATTTGGTTGATTAAATAAATTGGCAAGTCAAAGCTAAAATTTACCGATTCGACCTTTTAAAACCTAAATTGAATATCAAACATTTAAATTTTCAATAGTTTGCCGGAGATATTGATATTGAAGCCATAAAAAGTTATAAATAATTTAAAAGAAATATTATTAGTTATCTTATCTTAAATTAAAATGCATCTCAAATCCTAAAAAAATATGTATCTCGATCCTACTAGAGGAAAGTATAATAAAAGCTTAACTAAGTCAAACCAAGCAGTTATTTTTGATCATATTTTAGATGTATTTGTATAGGTGGATTCTCTTAAGGGTAAAATTAAAATGAACAGTTACTTAAGGTGGCGACGTTTCGACCTGTCCGGTCATTATCAAGCCTTTACATTGATGGAGATAATTGATTAACTCCTTGGGTTAAGTCATATTTGAAATACATAGGTCTCTCGAAAACCAGTGTAATCCTATAAGAATATTGTAATGGTAACTCTTAACATATATTAGAAGCATGCACAAACATTCAGCATCAAAGATAGCATGTGATTAAAACCGTTACCATGTTTTTTAAAAAATTCGTTTTTCATGTTATTAATGTTATTTTTACTCTTGTTATAATTATTAATTTGTTATTATCTGTGATGCTGAATGTTTGTGCATGCTTCTAATATGTGTTAAGAGTTATCATTACAATATTTTTATAGGATTACACCGGTTTTCGAGAAGAATAGAGATGACGGGTAAAAGATGACTTTTTATAAGAGATAATGTAGACAAGAGAACAATAAGTTCTTACTATGTATTTCAAATATGACTTAACCCATGGAGTTACATATCTCCATCAATGTAAAGGCTTGATAATGACCGGACAGGTCGAAACGTCGCCACCTTAAGTAGCTGTTTATTTGAATTTTACCCTTAAGAGGATCCACCTATACAAATACATTAGAAATAAAAAAGGGTACTACCACTAACCATCATCATGTTTTAGATTATTGTCTTTTAATGACATAGTAATTTATATAATAATATATTGCTAATTATTGCTGATTGTTTTATTCATAATTTATACATTAATTAGGCAATTATGATTAATAAATCAATAAAACAATTTTAATCAAATTATAATTATTATTAACACAGGGAGACAGACAGAGAAAAATAGACTCCAGTGCCGGGACTTGAACCACAGGCCTCTACTTTTCCAGTGTAGCTCTCTTTCCAACTAAGCTACGCAGGAGTATGATTTTTCTCTGCCGTAACCGATGTAGAGGCCCGTGGTTCAAGTCCCGGCGCTGGAGTCTATTATTCTCTGTCTGTCTCCCAGTGTTAATAATAATTATGATTTGATTTAAATTATAATTTAAACTTTCTGTAGTATGAATACTAACAAAAACTTAAAACAATATTATATAGAAATGGGATCGTTTTGACATTTCTTCTATAGGACTATAATGTTGAAATCATATAGATTATTGTCACAAATCTAATATTATGTCTATATTGAATATATTATGTAACAATAGTTTAAATCTTTTATCTACGATTGATACGAAATATAAACATTGTATCTCTGTTTAGATGCGTAGAAAGTGATACTTTACGTACTTGTATTCATTGCGCATGCGCGTCTCATAGTTCTGAAGAATTCCTCTTCTTTACCACCCTAGGGCGGTAAAGAAAAGAAATTCTTCAGCTTTACGCACGATTAGCGAGTTTGTTTACATTTAACAAAACTAATTTTCTGTTCTTTTATTAAAGTATCTGTTTATATCGAGTTTTTAGTGAAAAACAATGAGTGAATCAAGTGACTGACGAAAATGTGGAGAATAATACTCCTCCAGAAATAATTAATTCGGCAAAAAATACTACTCAAGAAATAATGCCATCTTTATCAAGAGAGAGATACGAACTTACATACAGCAAGTTTATTTTTTTCTGTATTTATTATTTAAATCTAACAATCGTAGATAAAGTACGGAACGCAACTCGTGCGAAAACGGCATTTTGCTTTGCTCGTGTGGTTTTACTACCCTCGCTGTCGCTCGGGTGCAAACTCCACACTCGCATGCAAAATGCTACTTTCCGCACTCGACGCGTAATGTACTATTTATTTTCAAGTATTTTCATAAAAGGCTTGTTTCGTAACATCATAGGTTTTATCATAGAGATATTAAATATTTATATTTATAGCTGATTTGATCATTTTTAATCATATAAATGAGTAGGAATGAGACGGTGCTCTCTCTAGCACCTTGCTATGGGGGGGGGGGGGGGGGTGGGGACTCATTCATTTCATTTGTTTTGCATAGAATTGTTATTATTTGAATTACATATAATAATTTCATTATTTCTTTTCAGGATAATATCTGTACTATGTAAGAAAGATGTGATTTATTACTTCTTTTAACGGAATGGAAATACATAATTTAATTCTTAGTATTATTATTAATGATGTTGTAGTAGGTTATGGGTTAATTTTGACGCGTCATCCAAATTTAGGACAAGTAGTTTTTAAGATATGGTTACTCGTAAAAATAGACTGTTAATTAGTATGGAACATAGTTATATTCCTACCAAACATACTTTATTAATTTTATGCTTTTACAAGCCATTATTGCCTAATTTATTTAATTGTTTACCCCGTTTTACTTCCGAGCTTACCGAAGGTAACGGAAGTTATGTGATCGTTCTGAAGAATGAAAATATTTTGTGACTCCGATTTCAAAAATTCTAAGACTGAAATCAGTTTCAGACATCAGGGAACATTTTTATTTCCGTGTCTGTCTGTCAGTGCCAATAGAATAAGAACCAACAAACAGACATAAGAAAAAAAAAATTTTTATGACGCCTGATATCTTGAGAAGGATGACAATGGTTTCGTTTCCATCTGTAAGCATAAATGCAACATTTCATAAATAGGATGATTGATTTAACTAAAATCATAAATAAGTTGATTACAAAAAGCATATTGTTAAAACAAGCTTTTATTCGTATTCTTCTCAGCAAACCCTTTCATTTGATATCCATATCATAGGCGTTCTTAAAAAATATCTAGTCCGCCATCTTGGGCTGCCCGCCATACTGGATTTAGAATGACGTCACTAAGCTAACCATGCATTGTCATCCAAACTAAATGTGTATGCTAAATACCAATTCAATCGGTTGAGGATAACTGCTTCAAAATTCAATTGCAAGATTTGACCCGAACATACATACAAACAAACAAACATTGCAAGTTAAAAAATTACAAGATAAAAAGAACTTTTTATATACTTAGTTTTTAAATTTTCTGTTGAATCATACGTAATGTTGATAATATAATTGTTATTGTTACAATATAACGTTAGAGAAAAAAATCCGAATTTATTTACTTCACATAAATGACAATCATCTCGAGAGCTGATCTTAAACCTATTAGAGGACAAATCGTTGTACAACGGATCTTGCCAACACCGAATCTAAACCGTGTCATCGATACGCCCCCGTGTAAGGGACGGTAAGAGAAGAAAAATGAGTACAAGTAAAGAAGTGGAGATGCAGAAATAATTAAACCGATACCTAGATCACAAGCGTAAATAAACCTGGTTGTCACACGTCAATTAATTTATTTCTTTGTTTACTTTTCCTTTTTCGCTGTCATTCAATGTATATTCTCTTAATAAAAAAATCACATATTATTTCAAACCCGTCAAATTGAAGATTGTATAAATATGGGACATGTCAAAACGCAAATAAAATAACTTGCGGATTCTTCCGAACTAACTTTCCATACAGCAAAATTTGCTGAAAACCAATTAAACTCTGCTGAAAGATGGCTAAAAATATTAAAATAATGCATTGTCATCGTGATCTGAGCTGTTCTAAAAGTTTTAAATGTCTAGGTATTCGGGAAGTTAGTTCGAAATCGATTGCAAGATTTTTTACCGGACAAACAAACAAACAAGAAAGCAAGCTAATAAAAACGTAGTAAAATAAAAGCTTGTAAAAAAAACGAACAATCCTCTTTTCTATCATTGACAAAATAGTCTTTATTTAATTAAGAAGCGAACGGTTAAAACACGGCAGCTTTAACTCATGGAAATAAAGGAAGGATTACTGAGCCGAGCCGAGAGAATGTTATCAACGTAAGCCTCTCAAACCACAAATCAATACCATTTCAGGGGAATTTCAACTCAAAACTGTATAATTCCGCTTTCACTCAGCAGACAACCAACCTTTAGCAGTTGAGCAAACCCAAAGATTCATATCGAAAAAAGGTTGGGAAGTTGCGGTCTCGCACGGTGTATTATGTCCTAAGTGAAGAGGCCGGTTCAAGCTTCACTGATAGCATGCTTTACGACAGCCGTTCTACGTCACTCAATCCCAACCCAAGAATTTACCTTAAAACCTCTAAAATACCTTACATTTTTGAGATACTTTTCCATAGCATTATCGAAGAACGTCTGATACTAGAATGAGTAGAACCATAAATCACTTTTTTAAGTGTTAATATATAACACATCCAGCCCCGCTTTAGAAGTGACATAACTCATTTTTTTTTAACCTTTAAATACTAATGGTAATTGGATGGCTGGTATTACTAAACCTTCGTCGATTAGACTAACATATATGTAGAAAATAATTTTTTTGGGTTGAAACTACACTTTTATAAAGAGAAAACTATTAAGAACTCATTATTAAATCTTTTAGTAAGATATACAAACATCTAATGACAAAAAACTTTGTAAGAACTTCAGAAGAATCTGAAATTTAGTGAACATTAATGCACTAGGTCCCATGTCCCAGGCCAATAGCCCTAGGCCCTTTGCTAAGTGCTCCAGGCCCCAGACCAGTAGCGCACCCAGGATTTTTTTTTGGGAGGGGCACAGATTAAAAAAAGGGGGGGGGGGGGAGGGGGGTAATGTGGGCTTAGCATAATCACAGATAATTAAGAAGTCTGGTTTTCTTTGTTCTTAAATTACTTCATATCAAGGGCGGATACAGCCAATTTTTAAGGGGGGCTGGGCTCACTTTTAGGGGGGCCGGGAAAATTTTTATAGTTTACATTACTTGAAAACGTCTTTTTAGCTTATTCTAAAAGCATCTGAAATGTTATTTTATACAAATTAATTTAATTTTTTTATGAACGGGACATGAAGACCGGGGTATTTTAAAAGTTGTACATTATATAATAGATTAATGTTTTATTTTAGTAGCCAGAAAAATAAATTTGTACATTTTAAAAATATTTTAGTTACGTGAATTAACAAAGAAAAAAAAATAAGAACGCCAAATGTTTTGAGTTCAACAGAAATTAGCTGATAGTATTAGGAAAAAATAAAAATAGTAGGGTATCTAACAGTCAAGTCAATAAATACAAAAAATAGTCTTCCTTGCCTATCGGGTATCTGCATCTGCAATTTTTAAAATCTTATTCTATAATTGAACCTGTTTCTAAATTAATTAATGCGGAATTGCATACTTTAATGTTAGGTCTTGGGCTTTGGGGGGGGGGGGGGGGCACGTCTTTTTAAACACCAAAAAAAAAAAAAATATGTCGGGCAAAACTAGGTATTTAATTACTTATTTATTGATTTCTTTTACTATCACAGCACTATTACTTTAAAATGTGCTGCGGAATTGCATATTTAAAATTCTGGTCTTTGGCTTTGGGGGGGGGGGGGGGGCACGTGCTTGCACGTACTTGATGCAAGTACTTCCCTGTGATTTTTTTCTTTTATTAATGCTCACATCTTAAGGTTTAGTAAAAACTATATTTTTAAATCTGTCCTAATATATGTTTTAAGCTCATTTGACCACTTGCCTAAAGCCACACTAATTGACTTTACTTTAGGTTAATTAAATGTTTTAAATTATAAGGTTAATAATTATTTATTAAATACATTTACTTAATACTGCTAAAAATGATTCATATTAATCCTTCCATCGTTTTGTTTCCGAAATGTTGTTGAGAACATAAAAATAATTATGAAAAAAAATAAGAACAATAAATATTTATAGCATTAAATAATATAATAGTGTTTGTAATTCGATATATTGTTAACGACAAATATCCATTTGAATAACAAAAATCAAGCAAGGGTAATAGATAGTTACCAGAAATAAGTGATCATTAACTAAGCTTACTACTTAATAATAAAATAGATGATAATATGGTTTTATAAAAATTAGGTCTATTTAAACATTTTGATTTATTCTGTCGTGCGCCGAGATGTCTTCATCCAAAAATAAAAAATGTATTTATATATTCCCCTCAGTCAAAAAAATTTGAGACAAAAAGATATTCATTAAATAAAAAAACATCCCCAACGTTAAATAGGCCCCTGTAAATATTAGTTGTGGAATTTAATTTAAAAATAAACATAATTTATTTTTAGCTACTAAAATTAAAGCACTTAAAAGAAAAGACAATAACTTATTGATACATAAAAATAAATCTATAACAATGGCTTTGCATTATTCAGCAAATAATATAAAATAAATAAATAGTTGTGTAAAATAGTATTATCAATAAACATTTTAGCGTGTTGTATAAATAACACGTGTGGGAGATGTCTGTGTGTTTTCATTGCCTTTCCGTCTCGTATATTGCCGGTGATATGTTTCACTGTTTCGTAGAGGCTGTGAAAATATGTTTTTGTTTCACAGTTTTAAGACTATAAATTTGATTTTATAGCCAAGGGGTGATGGGGTTAAATATTGTTATTACTATTTTCAACTTTCTCAAAAAATGCAAAAGTAGAAGTATTGTAGAGATAAAAGAAAAATAACTTTATTGATTTTAAAGATCTTTTGGTGCATAAAAAAATACTTCCGGAACAAGGAAATTCCTTTTTCCGCAAAATTCCAGTATATCAAAAATTGTATAGAAGTTTTAAAGCTTTCACAGCAATTTAAAGAGTTCATTAGTATCTAGATGTGGTGGAATATGGTTTGATATATAAATTTGTTATAATATGTGTTTTCGTTATCATTTTGTAACTATACGCACTAAATGATCTATATGTTAATTTTTCAATAATATTTATAGGAAGTTAAAACAACGGTCAAGTTACGGACAAAGTTAAAACAATTTTGTTTTTTTTAAAATAATCAAATAAATATTATGTAAAAATAGGCTGTCAATTGGTGTGGCCATAGCTTCCTCATATCTTATCACGTACTTTATTGAATTTATGCTTTAACAAGCCATTATTTTCTAATTTGTTTAATTGTTTTCCCCGTTTTATTATCTGTCAACATTTTTTTGAATTTTAAAATTAATTAATGTATCAATTTAGCAAAAGTTGATGAGCGCAGACGGATCAAATTAATCTAGGGCTATCATCTGCAAGCTACTTTCGATAAACTATAAAAGTTTCATACAAATTAGACAAGTACTTTTGAAGCTATAGGTGTAAATAAATGTATGTTTGTGCGTATGTGGAAGAGAAACAAATAGGCGTAGGAGGAACTTATATGGGACCAACAATGGGCTAATTATGGCCTACCATCTAAATTTCATTAAATCGGACGTGTAGTTTTTAAGATATGTTGGTACGCAAAAATTGTACTACAGACTGACAGACAGACACGGAACCAAAAATGTTCCCTGATGTCTGAAACGGATTTCTGTCTTGAAATTTTTGAAATCGGAGACTAAAAATATTTTCGTTCTTCAGAAAAATCACATAGCTTCCGTTACCTTCTGTAAGCTCGGAAGCAAAATGTAATTAATTATCTAATGACAAATTAATGTTTTTTATGGGAATTAAATAATTAGTGTAAGTATTAGTTATCTAGGTAGTCAGACTTAATTTAACTTACAGTATTTTGAGACAAACAAAAAACAAGTTAAAAAGAGTAAAAATATTATATTATTACGTTAAAACCTTGATAATATTTACTGAATTAAGACGTGAAGAATATCTAAAAGTTAATGTCATTATGAAAATGTATGTGGTTTGCAAGAAACTTATAAGATCTTGAGGAGTGGCCTAAATATAATATTAAACGGATCATCAGAACAAGCTAAGGGACTTAGAAGTTGGAGAAGTGCTTAGAGTAATGGGAAAACTTTGATTCTACCGCTAATGTTGCAATATCTTGCACAGAGAGGTAAGTTTCATTTGACAAATAGCCAAGGCCAGGAGACTGCCCAGAGGAAAACATTAAATGCTTATTTCGATGGAGGTAATTTAATAAATCTTTCAAACAGTTTTTCGATAAAATATTTAAGAGTACCAGGTGTCGCTACTACTGTTAAATCCATACTACCTTATATATTATGAGCTATAAAAAGGGGGGAAAATCAGGGGATCTAAAAATAACTGATAATAAATATATAATTAAGCCATTTATTGATCTTATATCTATAGGGTGTTACATAAACCTGGACGAATTTGAAAAGCGCACCATTTATTCTGTTAAGTTGGTAGCATTGGAACTTATCATTTTTATCATCAGTTATCTTTCAGAATTGTTTAGTTTAGTTGTGTTGCGTAACCATGGCGCGCCTAACTGTCGACCAATGTTGCTTGGTAGTCTAAACGTATTACGCAAATGGAGATAGGTCCCACACTAACGGTGCGCAAACTCCGGACACTTATGGGCCACAATAAAGCACCAAGTCTAACCCTAGTTCCTGCGTTTGTCCGCGGACAGACTTTGCGGGACTGATGAGAGTGTTGTCGAAAACAGCCTCTTGGTTGAAAATATGTCGACTGGTCCGTGGACGTCCTGCAGGTTTCACATCATTCACTGAACCAGGGATCTTAAACTTCTTCATTATTGGAACGAAGTTCCTTATGGCACGTTCTGGAGCCCGGGAGTGAATCCGAAAAAAAACGACCAAAATCACCGTCACGCAAAATCCGTCACGAAATCTACCGATGGCGATAACTTGTGTAAAAGTTGACCGACTTAGTTGAAATTTGGTACACTTGTTCATTTTACCAATGTCAGGGACAAGTTCGTTGGACAACGTTATCCGCCCAAGCGTTCACGCGCAACACTCGCGTAAACGTAAGCTTCGAATTTAAAATTTGAATTTTTGGACGTGAAAAAATCACGTCCACTAACTAACGTAATCTAACTTCATCTATTTAACGAGACAAACAACTTTTATAAATATTTTTTTTTAGTAAAACGAACACCGACACTACTATGAAGTGATAAAGATCGCTAAATTTATTAAAGCGGACCAAACCGATTAAAATAAAGAAAACAACGTTTTTACCGATATCTTACGTTCTAACGTAAAGATTTAAATGAAACTTTGTATACATCACCTACAGTACAATTGAAACAAGCATGTAACATTTCAACCTGATACAAACAGAAGTTTTTGTGAGTTAATGATTTATATTTATTATTTTAATATTTAATTGGAGTAATATGCCGACGGGGCCTGGGAGGACAGTTCTTTTTCGTTCTACAACCATCTGCTTTAACTATAAATTTATCATTAACTTTTTTCTCATTATACAATACATTATTTATTGAAAGACGCTCGCTTCAAAGATAATCATGAAAATCAAAGATTAAATGAAAATCAAAGATTTTCATTTAATTTTGCCTTAACTCCGCTAGTACAAATAGTTAGTTACTTTTAATATTGTCTCATTTCTAACTCCACCATGTATACGTAGTTTTTACACCGATTTTACAATTTATATTTAATGAAAAAGCGTAAGGAACTTCGTTCCTACCGGGTGTCCCACGACACCACACGTATTTTTTTTGTGTACGGCACTCTCAATTGGTGCTTCATTGAGGCCCATAAGTGCCCGGAGTTTGTGCTCCGTTAGTGTGGGACTATCTCCGTTTGCGTAATACGTTTTGACTACCAAACAACGAATGTCGACAGTTAGGCGCGCCATGGTTACGCAACTCAATCCATGTTTATTTAACACCCTATATAATAAACAAATACTAAGTATTTACAATAGATCAAATTAGCTGAACGCTATGGCAACTAACTGATAGCTACTAATAATAATTTTAAAGCGTAATTAGCTTAACCAGGCAAGTTTTCGTTATGAGCTATAAAAAGCAAAAAAAGCAACTAAAGAATTTCTCCTCATTTCTAAACTATTTCTCGTTTAAAAGCAAATCGGATTTTAACTTCCTCGAGCTGTTACCATCGGCGCTAAATAGAAAAATTCAAGTTCTCTAAGCAACCAAGCCACTTTTTTTTTTAAAAAAAAAAATCTAATATTTTAATTTCCTCAGCCAAACTAATACCAGTTGTAAAGAAAATAAATTAGTTGTGCGTGAAGACTCCCGTCAAAAGGGGTTCGTTTGCATAGTAAACATGCAATTAGTAGCACGATTTTTTTTTTTTTTTTTTTTTTTTTGACAAAATTGCATGGGAAATTAAACTAAAATGGAAAGTCTTCTATATTTTTTTTTAATTTTCCCGTGACAGGAATTATCCGCCATTTTGGATTCCCAGTTAATCGAATCAAATTGCTACTCTTATATTTTCTATGACCCAGCAGACCACACATTTTGCATATTTTTTTATATTTTTAGTAACAGCAAAAAATATAGTTTTTTGCGTGTTCTTTAATGACACGCACAATTTTGATGTATTTTGACAAAATGGCATGGAAAATTCAACACTTTCCACAAGTAGATACCCCACTTAAAATTAAAAAAAACTTCAGGTGATATGAATTATCCGCCATTTTGGATTTGAACAGCTGATAATTTTGAGTTCGCTGTATTTTTCCTTTGTGCGCGTCTAAACGATCTTTAAACTGGCTCTTTAATAAGGCTTCAGGCGTCTGCACAGACGATAGACTAAGACAGACGACAAACTTTCTAGAACTCAGAGTACCTCAAAACGTGTAAATCCATCAAAATCTCAAAATTGAATTTTCGCCCCATTACAATACTTTCTCTATATATGAGAAAGTAAAAATAAATAGAAAGGGGCTACGAGTTTTCCTGATTCTTCATCTCTTGTTTTACAGAACTAGCAGCCCTAATAAAGATGCAGAGAAAAAAAATTTCTGTAGCAATGTTATTGTTTCTACTTAAGTGAGTTCTATCCGGTTTATGCACATAATACACACCAAAAGATAAAAAATAAATTTTAAAAAAAGACGAGTAGTTTGTTTTAACTCCTGGAAGGAGTTAAACGAGTTGAGTCAACAAAAAGCGAACAAGATCAAAGAGCTGTTTGATCCTAGAAAACTTTAAACTTTAAATAGAAATGAATTTTTGAAGGAAATAATTGCACCTGAAATATATCATCTTGAACAACAAATTATGCCGACTCCCCTTTTTTGTTTATCTCTAATTTTTCTTCGCTATAAACAAATGATTTGATTACAATTCTTAGGGTTGTGGTTAATGTTTCTGAAACTTTTTTTGTTATTTGCTATTTATTTAATATCTACTGAGTAAAAGGAAGTCTGGATACTGTAATGTGACGCTTAAAAATTGATTCCTGATTTTATTGAGTTAATTTTATATTTACGAAATTTGTTGAAAAGTTTATTATGTTCGCCATTTTCTAAGAAACTACAAATTTTCCAGAGTAAATGACACATATGGTTCGCAATTAGAATTTTTACATATTCAAAATATTGGGAAACGGTAGACCAATATCTTCACAAGAATTGATCTTTTTGTAAACTAAAATATATTTCTAGTAATGATTTCACCTCGGGGTATACTTAACAGAACACTAAATTTATTCGACACAATGTTCCACGTGTCTGCTCAAATAACAGACATTTCTTTGAAAATCAGTTTTTTGACTACCACAATTTTTTTCATGTAAGGATGCAATAGAAAATAATGTACATTTTTTTTATATCTAAATTGAAACCTAACTTTGCTACATTATCACCTCGATTAGGGGAGAGTCGGACAAAACCGGGTACCTAATCTGTAATCTTTAATAAAATCATTGCTATTAGTAACAGATCAACAAAACAAAGTTTATCAGTTGCCTTATTCATTCATTTATACCATATTATTATTTTGTTGTTTTAATATTAACACAATATTTTTTTATGCTTTTTTTAATCACCAGGTACAAAACCCCGGTTTTACCCTACGGGGGGGGGGGGGGGGGGGGTAAAACCGGGTCCTCATTTATATCAATGCAAAACAACTCTAAATTAAAATAATATTTATTACAGACAGTTTAATAAGGCTTAAAATTGACATAATAAGTCGAGATATAAGTATTGTTAAAAAAATCCTTAAAACAGTTTTGTCCTTAACTCAGTTTAGGACAAATGTCGCACACAAGAGAATCGTTCTCTTCTTCTGCATAAGTACACTCATATAAGCCCAACTGCGACAGGAAATACATTTAATCCGCCCTTCTTTTGATCGAGATAGAGTGCATACATAACTTGATACATTGCCAAGTATGCAAGCTTGCTCAGAGCTGTCTTCATCTGAATTAATTATACATAATTTCCTAAAGTGGAGGGCAAAACCGGGTACCCTGTTTTACCCCACACCTTGGTACCCAGTTTAATCCAACAGTTACTTGTTGAGTTCAATATAGCGTAGATAGGTTAAGCTCTAGGTGTATGAAAAGAGAATGAAAATATCCAGTAAAATATGCTTAATTAAAGTGTGCACTTATCTCTTGAGGAAATTTTATAGCAATTAAAACTCAGTAGACAAATGTAACAACATTAAAAACTTTTTCACTAAAAACTTAAAAAAAACGTTCTGAGTATGAAAATACGTGGCACCAATGCAGTTTTTCTCTCCAACTGCACGGAATGGCTACCGCTAATGGCTTTATTGTTTACCGGTAGATAGGATCACTAATAAGGGAGATATCGAGGTACCCGGTTTTACCCGCCTACCCGGTTTTGTTCGATTCTCCCCTACAACAAAACCACAAATGGTTAGCTAATTAATGTGGCACATAGCTTCCTCGCATTCTTATAGCCTACTCAAAAGATGAAGCTAATTTTGACCTACGATCTAAATTCCATTAAAATAGGACGAGGATATTGGTTGGATTACACATATTAAGGGACAGACAAGGGAACAAAAATGTTCCCTGATGTCTGAAATGGATTTCTGTCTTGTAGTTTTTGATATCAGAGACTTATAAAATGTTCGTTCTTCAGAAGGATCACATAACCGTGACCTTCGGAAAGCTCGGAAGCAATAGACAAAATAAACTGCCAATTAGTGTGGCACATAGCTTCCTCGCATACTATTCACGTACTTTATTGATTTTATGCTATTACAAACCAATATTGTCTAAAAAAAAAAAAAAAATTGATAATATTTTTTAAATTTTACCCCCTCAAAACTAGAAATAACACAAAATAAAACGTAAAAAAATTAAATCTACTATTCAAGAGCTCTTCAACGATATACATCATATTATAAAAGATAAACTTTGACATTTGTACCCCTGTACTTTGAGGTACCAAAATTATATTTTTAAAAAACAAACAATACAAAAAGGCATTAATTAAACTAATAAATAAATATAAATGAGAAACCTAATAACAAAAAAAATATTTAAAACCCTTTAACCTACAACAAAATTAAAAATCGGTAAAAAAGTACCTGTACAATTTTTTTTATAAATAAACCAATACAATAACTTTAATGTACATATCAAGGCCTTTCAAATGATATACAACACAATATTAAAAACCAAAAAAAGTGGTCACGTGACACGGCACACGGGAAAAAGTTTACTCTCATGTTCTCAGCAAATAGGATGAACTAATGAAATAAAATATAATCAATTTAAAGAGCATTAGTGCAAGATTGAAGCGCCTAAATCAGAAATAAAATCGGTCAACTATTATAAAAACTATGGCCATTCTAAGACAAAAAGGAAAAAAATAAAACCAAAAAAATACCAAAAGTATCACCATCTAAGGTACAACCGATGATGATACGACAAAAAGTCATAGGACCTCAGTTGTAGATCTTTTAAAATCAACCTCTGGTGCTACCCGTTTCCAATACGACTTACCGTTTTGCCGCAATAAGTCCCCAATACAGCTTAAAAATCAATTCGGCCATTTTTATTTTTTTAAGGGGGGGAAGGAGGGGGGAAAAGTGAACTTTTTATAATTATTTTGGTTCACAATATGGACGTTGCGCGTCGAATAGCGCAAACCACAAGTCTCTAGCTTTTCTGGAAGTGGGTAAACATTCATATCAGTCAGTGAGTCAGTTTGCCATGCGGCTTTATAATACATATAGACATATTAATTTAGCGAATTTTTAACGATTTAAAGTGCGCAGACGGTTGAAATTAGGCAGGTGCTATCTGCAGGCTACTTTCGACAAACCATAAAAATTTCATAAAAATCATATGATTACTTTTAAAGATTTATATGGGACCAACAGTGGGCTATGTATTACCTACTAACTAAATTTCATTGAAATCGGACCAGTAGTTTTTAAGATATGGTGGTTCGCAAAAATTGAGCGACAGACCGACAGACCGACAGACAGACACGGGACCAAAAATGTTCCCTGATGTCTGAAACGGGTTTCTGTCTTGGAATTTTTGAAATCAGAGATATAAAATATTTTCGTTCTTCAGAACGATCACATAGCTTCCGTTACCTTCGGTAAGCTCGGAAGCCAAAATTAAATGAATATTGCCTAAATAAAACATAAGGAGTGATAAAGCAACAACTGTCACGTTACATTAATGGGACATCTTCCAAGTTCAAACTCTTTGTAGGGATTATAAAATGATAAGCATTACACAATCCTTTCCCAGAATGCAAAAAAAATATAAAATATGGAAAATGGAAACGAATAAAGGTCAACTTAAAAATGATTACTTGTAGATGATGGTATTAGTATTTGTAGAAGACTGCGTACACCATTATCTTTTTAGAGCGAACTAGAAATAAATATGTTAAGCAAAAAAATATTAAGACTAGTAAAAATGTAGAAGATCTTTTGTAAAGAGGGATAATTAAATGGAGAATGAGATGTAAATTATATATATTTTTCCGCAGAATCTACAATTATATTAATGTATTTTGGAATCAAAGTTACATGAAAACATAACCCAGAGTAGGACCATAGAATATTATAGTTAGTATTACAATAGTCTTTAAAATATAGAATTTCAACAAATTTTTCCCTCTGGTAAAAATAATATCTATATATCTATACTCTATTACTTTATTACTGAGGGGGCAACAAAGTAAAAGAGGCGCCCTTCTGTACTAATATCCACAAAATGTTGAAAAGTAGGACTGCTTACAAAGAAAATAACTATTAGGATAAAGAAATATTTAGTCTAATTTACTTTGGGTCAAAATAATCCCTTGAAAACACTTGAGTAAGAAAATAAACCATCTCGCGTAAAACGTTGTGTGTTCATAGGTTTAGCCAAGTCTCCCCCTGTCCGAGTAAGTTCTACTAGGTATAATACATCCAGTACAAGTAAGGGATGTTGTTTGTCTGTCCGTCTAAACTCAAAAAAATTATTTCCCAAATCACTACACGTTTAAATTAAAAAAAAAAATAAATAAATAAATAAAAATAAATAAATAAATATATATATATATATATATATATATATATATATATATATATATATATATATATATATATATATATATATATATATATATATATATAATTGAAAAAATATCAATTGAATAAAATAAGGTTGAACATTTCTTATGTTTTATTATTTTTCATACCCATTTAAAACTAATAATATAATTATTTTGCTATTAAATGATAATTGTTTATGGAGCAATAGTAAAGTTGATATTAACATTTTAAACTGGGATTCCCACTTATAAAATACATAAGTATTTCATAATGAATCAGGATGAATTAATAGTTTAGTATAGCGTAAAAAGTAAAAAAAAAAAAATTAAAGAACCGATCTTAAAACCGATTTAGTTTAACCCTACTTTTTAGATTTATGTTTAGAAGTTATTTTATTCATGAAAAATTTTAGTTTCTAAACAATTTTAGTTCTAAAACTATTAAAAAAGCTGTTTGTTTACTTGCTAGCAAAAAAAGATAAGACATTTCTTTAATTGAAGCGAGCGTAGCGAGCTTCCTACATTCAACGAAATATGCTCCGTGTCTGTCTGTCTGTCTGTCTGTCTGTCTGTCTGTCTGTCTGTCTGTCAGTAACGTTCACGCGTGTGACGATAACTTGAGTAAAAGTTGACCGATTTAGTTGAAATTTGGTATACATGATCCTCTTACTAATACTCAGGCTAAGTTCGTTGGACAGCGTGATCCGTCCAAGAGTTCGCGCGCAACGCTCGCGTAAACGAGAGGTTCAAAAATTAAATTGGAATTTCAGGACGGGAAAAGATTCTATCATCATCTATTCGATGAGACGAACATTTTTTTCAAATAACATTCTTTAATAAAACCAACAGCGACACCGCTATGAATTAATAAAGATCGCTAAAACTATTAAAGCGGGCCTAAACGTTTAAAATAGAGAAAACAACCTTTTTACCGATATCTTACGTTCTAACGTAACGATTTTAATAAAACTTCATAGACACCATCTGATGCACAATTGAAACAGGCATACAAAATTTCAATTTGATACATGCAGTAGTTTGTTTGTAGCAAAGAGATACAAATTATAAATATTGAAATAGAGATTGTGGTTAGTGGAATAGTAAGAATGCGGGGTGGTTCCCTTACTACTAGCCGCTGCACTACTACCAGACCCATTATCTATCAACTCATCATGATTCACAATTATCTTTTTTTTTAATATTCAATACATATTTATTACTATACACTCGCTTCAATGATAGAGCCACGCGATGCCTAGTGTAAATAAAATGTAATTATTAATAATAATTGAAGCGAGCGTAGCGAGCTTCCTACATTCAACGAAATATGCTCCGTGTCTGTCTGTCTGTCTGTCTGTCTGTCTGTCTGTCTGTCTGTCTGTCTGTCAGTAACGTTCACGCGTGTGACGATAACTTGAGTAAAAGTTGACCGATTTAGTTGAAATTTGGTATACATGATCCTCTTACTAATACTCAGGCTAAGTTCGTTGGACAGCGTGATCCGTCCAAGAGTTCGCGCGCAACGCTCGCGTAAACGAGAGGTTCAAAAATTAAATTGGAATTTCAGGACAGGAAAAGATTCTATCATCATCTATTCGATGAGACGAACATTTTTTTCAAATAACATTTTTTAGTGAAACCAACAGCGACACCGCTATGAATTAATAAAGATCGCTAAAACTATTAAAGCGGGCCTAAACGTTTAAAATAGAGAAAACAACCTTTTTACCGATATCTTACGTTCTAACGTAACGATTTTAATAAAACTTCATAGACACCATCTGATGCACAATTGAAACAGGCATGCAAAATTTCAATTTGATACATGCAGTAGTTTGTTTGTAGCAAAGAGATACAAATTATAAATATTGAAATAGAGATGTGTGGTTAGTGGAATAGTAAGAATGCGGGGTGGTTCCCTTACTACTAGCCGCTGCACTACTACCAGACCCATTATCTATCAACTCATCATGATTCACAATAATCTTTTTTTTCAATATTCAATACATATTTATTACTATACGCTCGCTTCAATGATAGAGCCACACGATGCCTAGTAATAACCATTTATTATAACCTCAAAACAATATGTATACTTCTTTTGCTTCCGAGCTTACCGAAGGTAACGGAAGCATTGTGTTCACTTTTGAGAACGAAAAAGTTTTATGCCTCCGATTTTAAAAATTCCAAGACAGAAATCCGTTTCAGACATCAGGGAACATTTTTGGTTCCGTGTCTGTCTGTCGGTCTGTGTGTCCGCGAATCGTGAAACGTGCGACGATAACTTGAGTAAATGTTGCCCGATTTTGATGAAATTTGGTAGACATGTTTATTTTACAAATGCTCAGGTCGAGTTCGTTGGACAACGTTATCCGTTCAATCGTTCACGCGCAACGCTCGCGTAAACGTGAACTTCAAATATAAAATTGGAATTTTCGGTCGGGAAAAAAATGAAACCTTATCTATTCAATGAGACGAACATTTTTTTCAAATACAATTTTTTAGTAAAACCTACAGCCACACCCCTATAAAGTGTTAAAGATCTCTAAAAAAATGTCAATTGTTCTTACACAATAAACAATATAACAATAAAGTAATAAAACTTTAATGTTTATATAACAATAAAGTACATGATAGGATGCGAGGAAGCTATGTGCCACACTAATTGGCAGTGTATTTTTACATAAAATAAAAACATTATATGTATACATGAAAAATACGTTTTTGTTTAAAAATCGGCATTGAGCCGAGGTAGTAAAATGTAATTAGGTAGTTTTAATTAAAATCCCTGTATTTTTTTTAAATTGTGATTGCTCATACCTGCATTTATTTATAATTTTGTATTTTTAATAAATGTTTCAAAAATTCTGCAGAAACAATTTTAAACGAACTTTTAACAAACTGGTGATTTTATTTTTTAGCAGAAAAAGCTCTAAAAAAAAGGCCTAAAATACACCTTTTTGAAATTTTGAACCTAATTTTCTAAATTTTTTTTTTGAGTGGTTTACATGAAGATGGTTTCTCCTGATTCCCAAGGCTTGAATATAAACTGTTACCTAGTTCTCGCCACATGTGTCCTTGCTTCGAAACTGCCAACCTTTTTGCAAATTTAACTTGGTTTTAAGGTTCTAACATAACCAACCTTTTCTTGGCAAGGATCAACCCTAATCTACTCTTACTTTATGTTAGAATAATTCGTTTGAATTAACATATTCAGACTCAATTGTCTATTCTAAAGTGTGGAAAGGAAAGTTATCTGAAAAATAATAATATTTATTTTATACATGATTAAATAAATATAAGTATGGTTTATGAAATTATAGCCAGTAATTTTGCATCGCAAACCAAGAATACAAACTTTAATTATTAAAACGGTGCGTTAAAATAAAATAGACTGCCAATTAGTGTGGCACATAGCTTCATCGCATCCTATCATTTACTTTATGGTTATATTACCAATAACGTTATATTACTTTATTGATTGTTTATTGTGTAAAAACTATTAATAGTTTTTAGCGATCATTAAAACTTCATAGCGGTGTCGCTGTTGGCTTTACTAAAAAATTGGATCTGTAAAAAATGTTTATCTTATTGAATAGATAAGGTGTGACTTTTTTCCCTACCTAAAATTCCAATTTCAAATTTGAAGTGCACGTTTAAGCGAGCGTTGCTCGTGAACGCTTGGACGGATAACGCTGTCCAACGAACTCGTCCTGGGCATTGGTAAAATTAACATTTCTACCAAATTTCATCAAAATCGGTCGACATTTGCTCAAGTTATCGTCGCACGTTTCAGGATTCGCGGACACACAGACCGACAGACAGACAGACAGACACGGAACCAAAAATGTTCCCTGATGTCTGAAACGGATTTCTGTCTTGGAATTTTTAAAATAGGAGACGTAAAACTTTTTCGTTCTCAAAAGAGAACACAATGCTTCCGTTACCTTCGGTAAGCTCATAAGCAAAACAAAAAAATGATTGAAAATCGTTAATTAGTGTGGCAGATAGCTTTCTCGAGTACTTTTACAGGCGAGTGGTCACATGGGTACCAAATAAAGTATTGTCAGATAGATTTCAAAATATGTGCGTTGCTAAAATATTAGGTTTTGTAATCAGATAAGTAATTTAATAAAATATTTAAAGTAACGAGGCAAAAAGTTTTAAATTGATGTAGGACTAATAACTTTTATATACCAATTAAATTTCAAAACGTTCCCTGATGTCTGAAACGGATTTTGGTTAAGACAATTTTGAATTTGAAAACAAAAAATGTTTATTTTAATGCGAGTGGTTCTATTTCCTTTAATTAGTTCGGAAGAAATAATAAGGATAAAATTAAACCAACTTAGTGTAAAGTTGAAACCATTCTAATCTCACTCTTTTTTCTAAAAGTATTTGAATTATTAAAATAGCTCAAAAAAAGTGCAAAAGAAGAGAGGTAATTTTCATTTAGAACACTTGTTGGCCAAAGGTAGATAAAGAAGTTGTTGCGTTTCCTGTGACCATAAAAATTTAAAAAGGGAAGAAATGGTTTATTGAAAATTTTATGAAGATTTTTCGGTAAGAGTGTGCGAGAGTCAACCCTACTAGAGTGTTAGAACAGCTTAACTAGACAAAGCATCCCACTCTCCTCCGGTCCCAGTATTAATAGCGGAGGATTTGGTCGGTAATTAAATTTTAAATATTTAAACAACACAAAAGGCACCTCAAGGTAGAAGGGTTATTCCTAGCTGCAACATCGAGAAAACAGTTTCACCTTCATTTTCAGTTATTCATGCCTTAGGATGAAAACAACCTGGGTCGTGAGAAAACCAGCTAAAACTCCGCATGACGCGCAAAGTAACGTAAATACACACATGCCATCTCTAGGTTTTTAAAAAAAATTATAGCTTTTACGAGCACTGTAGTCAGGGATATGTTCCTAGCTAAAAGTCTATTAAGAATAAAGTCCGTTCATTTAAAGTCATCTACAATCTACTCTACCTGCATTATCAGTTTAATTTCCTATTACAGGAGGTTAGTTAAGGTATTCATAAATCTACTTTACAAACTATACATAATTAGGAAGAACAAATTCCACTAGATCAAATAAATTATTTATAAAGTATAAAAGCCCCCATACGCTTAAAAATCCGAGCATTAAGTTTAGAATATCTTTGTTTTGCATTAGCTACTTCAATAAATAAAAACCGTGGTCTGTCAATTAGTGTGGCACATAGAGTCCTATTACGAACTTCAATGCTGTTTTGCTTTTTAGAACCCATTGTCTAATTTATTTAATTTTCCCTATAACTAGTATATATAGGAAATATGAGGGTACTTTCAATAAATATATTTAATTCTAGCGTAAAACTGTTTAAATATTAAATTTTAGGTATGTAAGTTTATTAGAAATAAAATTCTAAGAGTTATGACGTTTGTCCGGTGCAAATTGGAGCAGTAGAACAGAAGTTGTTGTTGAGAATGGGGGGGGGGGGGGGGGGGGCGGGCGCCGCCGGGAGAGAGAAGAAGTCGGGGCGTAGAGCCAGTTACCAGGTGAAGATGTAGCCCCTAAGATGGCGAGCCCGCGGGGGGAAGTCTGAAGGCTTTCTCTAGAACCCTCTAGACTAGACTAGACTGTACTATGCGACTACGAACTACCTCTTGCAACTGTCTGCTTTCCTGGTAGCAGTGGAACTCTTTTCAACTTTCTTCGGCCCTACGAAGCGCGGTAGGGGAAGGCCCTATACAGCTGGAGACTGGTTTGCACACCTTCTATATCTTTCTAACTCCCTTTTACACACATGTAACGTTTTTGCCTTAGATTTTTAGTAACGCTTTTCGAGTTCATGTGCCATAGCCAAAACATGAAAATGTCAAAACATTTACTTGTGTTATTTTGAACTTAAATTCAATGCTATGTTATAACAACTAAAAATTATAAAAACATTATGTTTTCAAGGGTTTTTCAAAGTTTAAACCCATTTTGGACCCTGGCGTTTCATGACAGCAACTTCCTTCTGAATGTCCGATGTTGTGTCTTGCGGAAGATCTAGAGTTATAATAATAAGGTCATAAAAACCTTTGCCATAGAAGTGAAAATAAATAGTTGCAGCAAATAATAATGGATTTTTGTTTGATTATTATAATAACATATTATGATGTTTTTCTGGATTAGAAAAACATCATAAATTATAATAGTAATCATTCAAATAGTATAACTTCAATCCAATCTGAAAGGACCAAGTAGCAACAGTAAATCAAAATAAAACAGAGGAATTGTTCTGAGACTGAAACATTGCAGTTTCTAAGATTTACGGCAGCAGTGGTTGTAAAAATCCACCTAGATTTCTATCGATCCAACCAGACAATCCCTTCACTTTCAATGGCCAATTATAAATTGCTAATGCTTTGACACAATTATTTTTATTGGTTTTTTTTTGTTTAAAAGTAATTACAGAAGGTTGTCGAACTGTTTGAAACTTACTTACTTATCGAGACTTTTGTCTTAGCACACATAGAATTCCCCCTAACACATAATATCCTCCTAGCGATGTTCTCAAAATAATCGAATATATATACACAATTTGTGTTAGTGAGAGACACCAAGGGATGTGCCACGCAAGCGCGACACATAGGAACTGTTCCAACATCAGACATTACGTCAAAAAGATATTACCCAGGCATGAGTTGGACGCGACGAAACGATGCAGTGTATGGCGTAATGCCGAGCCAATATCTTTTTGACGTAATGTCTGATATTGGAACAATTCCTATATGTCGCGCTTGCGTGGCACAAATATAAATATATATATATATATATATATATATATATATATATATATATATATATATATATATATATATATATATATATATATATATATATATAGATATTTGTTATAGCTGCTGCTTGTAATTTAATCAATGATTTTACATCTTTCCCTACGAAAAAGGTATAGAATAAACTTCTAGCAATAGAATTTTTTAAGCTTCTAAAGACAGGTTTAAATTTGATTAAACATACTAAACATAAAAGTTAGGATTGCTACCTGCATTACATTTATACCTGTTTTTTTCTCATTTATTTAAGATTCGTAGAGTGGAAGTCACAGGTAGATTTTCAAGGAGCGAGAAAGGAGTTGAATTTAACTGAGTATTACAGGTCCTTGGTCTTCAGGTCTTCAGACCCCCCCCCCCCCCCCCCCCCCTCGTCCTCACCTAGGAGCTTATCTACCTTTTCAACTCAGGGTGGTTTTTTTTCATCCCTCTCTTGGCACTTCACTTTATTAAAATTCCTTTTCCTTACATTCTGAAGCCATCTGAAGAAAAAAAAAACCTTTGAATTTTTTTTTTTCTCCTTTTATTATCCTTGGTCTATTATTATGTACAGTGGTTTTTGTGGATCTTAACATTGTATTTAGAAAGTGATATGTCGTAGAGGGGGAAAAAAACAGAGAAAATATGTTACATGCATATTTGAGTGAAAACCACAAAAATGTATGCATATGCAACATAATATAAAGTAAGACAAAAGAAAACCTGGGAAAAATTTAATTTTGCAAATTGCAAGAAAAACGTAGAAGTTATTATAGTACACATCAAGTTTAAACGTTATAGTGACACAATGGTAATACCTTGTAATACTACTATAAATATAAAAGAATAGAAAATCAAAAAATTATGATAATTCCACTTAAAATAATACGCTTAACTCTACTATTAATTTATATAGATAAAATTTATAGATATAATTTATTTATAGATACATTCATAGATATAAATAACCCCCCCTAGATATAAATACCCCCCCCCCCCCAGTCCCACTTTATAGGGCAAAACTAGATCGATTGAAATTGTCGAATAGGTGTGCGCCATGTTGCGCTAGTTGTAGGCTCGGTTTCTTCGAAAAATATATTGAGTAGATAATTGTAATTAACAATTTTATAAAATCGATAACAATCTCGGTTATTGATTTTAACATAAAAACAAAAAAGATGGATAACTCCCACAGTTTTTAAGCAAGAGATTTGAAACTTGATACAAAAATCAGTCCTCACATGTAGTTTTGCCGCCCGGAAAATCATAAATTTATGATGGCATTAACCCATTTTGCAGAGTCAGTAAACATTTTTAAAAAAATACGTGTGGTGTCGCGGGACACCCGGTAGGAACGAAGTTCCTTTCATTTTTCATTAAATATAAATTATAAAATCACACTGCTAAATACGTATACATTGCTAACTACTTATACATGGCGGAGTTAGAAAAGAGACAAAATTAAAAGTAACAAACTGTTTGTATCTAGCAGAGTTAAGGCAAAATTAAAAGAAAATCATTATTTGTATAATTAAAGCAAGCGTCTTACTATAAATATATATTAAATATAAGAAAAAAGTTGATCATGATGAGTTTATAGTGAAAGAGCATGTTTGTTAAAGGAGTTTGGATTAAAATAGGACTGTTTTCTACCTACCCGGCCTATTAATTTAAAATATTATAAAATATATCTCTTCCCTGCTCTACAGCTTCTGCTTGTATCAGGGTGAAATTTTACATGATTATATTTTATTTACAAAACAAAACAAAGTGACATTTTTGACATATATAACAAAAATAATCAAAACAAGTCAAGTAACAGGCTTCCTTAATAACACTTTTTTCTGTCTTTTAAAGCTTACGTTTACACGAGCGTTGCGCGTGAACGCTTGGGCGGATAACGTTTTCCGACGAACTCAGCCTGGGCATTGGTAAAATGAACATGTGTACCAAATTTCATCTAACTCGGTGAGCTTTTACTCAAGTTATCGTCATCTGTAGATTTCGTGACGATGATTTTGTGATGGTTATTTTGTGACGGTGATATTGGTCATTTTTCGGATTCACTCCCGGGCTCCAGAACGTGCCATAAGGAACTTCGTTCCAAAAATTGTACAAATTAAAACAATAGTCAATAGCGCTAAAATTTGCTGCAATTTTAGCTCTTTATAACACAAATTATTTCCGCTAAATTTCGTTATAATATCTGCTGCCATTTAGAAAATATCAATTTTTAAACTTTGAAACTTTAACGCAAAATAATTTCGGAACTATTCTGCTGATGTGGTGAAATTAGCACCAATTATTCTCTCTATAAGATAAAAAAAAAAAAAATTAACTAAATAAATGCCATAATTTTGGTATTATTTGCTAAGGAAAAGTTCTAAAACCCCGCATTCAATTTTTTCAAATCTTGTATGAAAACTCTTGAGACGTTGATTATAAGAATATTTTGTTTTTGATATTGGTTAGTTATCGTATAAGTGGAACATTTTTTGTATTCATATAAAAAGACTCCAAATTACGATTCGGAGAGTATTTTATTCTTAGTAATGGAATGAATGATGTATAATAGTAAAGGCAAACTAGGGTTTTAAAAATGACAAAATTTGTTCATTCATGAAACTTCATGCTCATACCTTCATATTGGCTGTGGAAATGAAAATTTGCAGTCCGTCAAAATTAGAGGGTAGAACACCCCCCCCCCCCCAGGGGGGCGGGTAGGGTGGATTTTTTGCTTTTTACCTCATATCTCGAAAAGTATTGACATTAGGTGAATTATGGTTATTTACAAATTTATTATTCATTAAATTTCCAATAAGAATAGTCCTTTAACATTTTTTTTTAGCTCCAGCCGTTTTCGAGTTACAAGCGCTCAAAATTAGGTAATATAAAATAAAGTAGGACAACAAAAGTCGTAATTAGGTTGTAGTAAATTTAATTGGCTTTTAATCAAGCACACAATGAAGCCTGTAGACAAAATAGTTCTCTGGCAGTTGTAAAAAAAAAACCAAAAAATGGAAATTTGTATTCTTTAAGAGATGAACCTAAACCACTTTTCATATAGTTTTGAAAAGTGGCTTAAAATGTTCATAAGACTTTCCTGTCTAACATACTAAAAGTCCCCGAGAAGGGGGGGGGGATATGCAATAGGTGCTTTTTTGCTTTTTACCAAATATCTCGAAAAGTATTGACAGTAGACCAATTATGATTATGAACAAATTTGTTTTTCATTAAATTTCCAATAAAAATGAACTTTTAATTTTTTCCCCCTAATCCTACTTTATTTTATTACCTAATTTTGAGCGCTTGTAACTCGAAAACGGCTGGAGCTAAAAAAAAATCTCAAAAGACTATTTTTATTGGAAATTTAATGAAGAACAAATTTGTAAATTACCATAATTCACCTAATGTCAATACTTTTCGAGATATGAGGTAAAAAGCAAAAAAAATCCACCCTTCCCGCCCCCCTGGGGGGGGGGTCAAAATTTTGACGGACTCTGCAGATTTTCATTTCCACTGCCAATATGAAGGTATGAGCAAAGTTTCATGAATGAACAAATTTTGTCATTTAATTAGTGAATTTTGGGTCTATTTTACCTGTACTATAAAATAGTCCTGATTCTATTCTGAGAAAGCTTTGGAAACAAAACTATTTAGACATTTTATTTAATTGATAGGCCTACATGATAATAAGAAACGTAGCCACTAATACCTTGGATGAGCCACGCGAGGGAAGGCAAGTATATATTATATATTTTATGTAGTTGTAAGCTCAAGGTATTCTTTCTAGATCAGCGTGAATTTTAGATGAGCACCAAAGTAAAACATCAGAATCATTAGAACCTAGGGACCAGATAGATTTATATTATACTAGCCGGATCGGTGCGCTTCGCACCTTATCCGTCTTGAAGTTGGCGCTGTGTGCAAAAAAATATTAAAAACAATATAAATAATATATCTTTACTGTTACATAGTTTCGTTTTTTAGGTTATATTATTTTTTTATGCATTTTCAATTATTATTTTTTATAATTCCTTCAATTTTCAATTTTAGGTACAATGTGTCTATGTACCAAATTTAATATAATTAAATTCACTGGAAGCTAAGATAAAATTATCTGATTAAATTCAAGATGGCGCCATATTATGTTGAAGTAAAAGTACCTTTAATTTTCTTCTTTAGCTACCATAAGTCTATGTCCCAAATTTCAGATCTCTAGATCCTCTAGAAGCTGAGATAATAGAGTTTTATTAAATCCAAGATGGCGGTTATAATTCAATATGGCGGCCATATGTTGAAGTGATATTACCTTTAATTTTCTTTTTTAGCTACTATCAGTAGGTACCTAATTTCAGGTCTCTAGGTCCACTGGAAGCTGAGATAATAGTGTTATTAAATCCAAGATGGCGGCTATAATTCAATATGGTGGCCATATATCGAAATAAAAATGGCCGCACTTTTCTGTTTATGGTACACTATATCTATGTGCCAAATTTCAAATCTCTATGTCGATGGGAAGTAGGAGAATTAGTGATGAATAAATCCAAGATGGCAGCTATAATTCAATATGGTGTCCATATATCGAAATAAAAATGGCCGCACTTTTCTATTTATGGTACACTCTATGTATGTACCAAATTTCAGAGCTCTATGTCAATGGGGAGTAGGAGACTTTTTGATCAGTCAGTCACTGTCACTCTTATTTTTATATATATAGATTAGACCCTACTTGTGGCTCTGACATTAAAGGCTCATTAAAAATTATAAAATAAAAATTAAATTAACTTATTCAAATTATCATTCATTTATACTGTTTATTACATTTTTTTTTTTTTTTTTTTTTAGTAAAAAAAAACCAATATATCAAGCAAAAAATATATATTAAAAAAATAAAAACAATAAATTAAAAAGGGACCCAAAAATGCATAAATTGGAGTTAAACACTAAAAAAAAAATTATAATTACTAAAAGAATAATATAATTTCCTTGAATATTTAATTTTGGAGCATTTCCAAATGCATACTAAGTTATGCTAAAATTATTATATTTCACTAATTAATAATCACCAAACAAATAGCGCATATATTAAGCACAAGTAATAAATTTTTTTTTGAAATAATTAAAGATTAATCAAAACAATAAATTTAAAAGTGAAATATAAAAAACTTACAAATTATTTGATTGTCGATTAATTTTAATAAAGTTCAATTTTGAATACATAATTATCGTAATTTTATAGATTAAACCGTTACTTTGTATAAAACGTTATTTGTAAGGGGGATTTTTTAGTGTATATTTTAACAATTACATGCTTCTAAACTTGTAATAAATATAGTTTGATTTTAATCAAATGATGCAATTAGTTAACATGAAATATCATGTAACATTTCATCATAGTTGCCAGTTGGGGAGAAAAAAATTAAAATATCGTAATTTTGTTAAGTTTGTTATCCTGTATTTAGTCAATCTAATCTTATTTATTTATTGATTTGAAAATACCGAATTAAATATACTGCAGTATCTTAGTCCAATTATAATACCTAACTTTAGCCTTTGATTAAGCGTTATCTTAATTGTAATTAGTAACATTTTAGGTTAGGGTAGTCATTTTAATGTCGGGATAACGATAAGATAAACTATGATGAATAATGTACAAAAGATTTTCACATTTATATTGCACCAGCATTTAAAATTTCAACCTTTAAGATTAAACGGTTCGGGGGATATGAACCTAAGACGACGGACAGATTCGTCACCACCGACATAAGGGTTTCCAGAAGAAATCCTAATTGAAGAATAATAATACACGTGTGGTGTCGCTGGACACCCGGTAGGAACGAAGTTCCTTACGCTTTCATCAAATGTAAATTATACTAGGCATCGCGTGGCTCTATCATTGAAGCGAGCGTATTGCAATAGCATACTGAATAATGAATTTGTTAATCATGATGAATGTCATAGTTCAGGATAAGTGGAAGAGGGCAGTGTGGGGTAGAGTGGGGGTACTCGGTACAAAGCTTTACTTCATAAACTGACCTACAAACAACACGACTCTTAAAATCTTAACCACTCGTAATAGCCATTAAACAATTACTATAAATGTATCACTTCATTACTCAAATACTACTGCTTGTATCAAGTTGAAATTTTACATACTTGTTTCAATTGTACTTTAGACGATGTACATGAAGTTATATTAAAATCGTTACGTTATAACGTAAGATATCGAAATTCAATTTTAAGTTTTTGGTAGTTTTCATACTACGGAAAGTTTAAATTTTAATTTAAAACAAATTATAATTATTATTTACTACGGGAAACACTCCCGGCGCGGGAGTGTATTTTTCACTGTCTGTTTCCCGTAGTAAGATATCGGTAAAAACGTTGTTATCTCTATTTTAAACGTTTAGGTCCGCTTTAATAGTTTTAGCAATCTTTATTAATTCATAGCAGTGTCGTTGTTGGTTTTACTAAAAAATATTATTTGAAAAAAATGTTCGTCTCATCGAATAGGTGATGATAGAATTTTTTCCCGTCCTGAAATTCCAATTATAAATTTGAAGCTCACGTTTACACGAGCATTGCGCGCGAACTCTTGGACGGATCACGCTGTCCAACAAACTTAGCCTGAGTATTAGTAAAAGGAAGATGTATTCAAAATTTCAACTAAATCGGTCAACTTTTACTCAAGTTATCGTCGGACACGTAAACGTTACACACAGACAGACTGACAAGATGCATATTTCGTTAAATGTAAGAAGCTCGCTTATGCTCGCTTCAACTACTTATACATGGCGGAGTTAGAAAAAGGACAAACTTGAATCATTTACTACTCTAAAGGCCCCCATACACGGTCAAAATGTTTGCGCAAACATTTAAAGGGGCTGTTTGATGTTTGCGCAAACATGATGTTTGACGTGTATGGCCAAAATTTGCCTACATCAGGTTTGCGCAAACATTTTGTACAAAATGTTTCATCGTGTATGGGGGCCTTAACTCATTTTACCTAGCTCAGTTAAGGCACAATTAAAAGAACAGATTCTTTAATATTGAGTAAATAGACAATCATGATTAGTTAATAGTTAATGAGTATGATTGTGATGAGTCTAGTAGCCACCCTGACTACTATACACTCCGGACGTCTCCTTTTCTTGCATTATATAATGCATCACATCACTACACAAAAACTTCTGCCAATATCAAGTTGAAATTTTACATGCCTGTTTCAATTGTACTTTGTACGATGTATATACATGTTTATTAGAATCGTTAAGTTAGAACGTAAGATATCGGTAAAAACGTTGTTTTCTTTATTTTAAACGTCTAGGTCGGCTTTAATGTTTTTAGCGATCTTTAACACTTCATAGCGGTGTCAGAGTTGGTTTTATTAAAAAATTGTATTTACCAAAGTGGTTTGCCTCATCAAATAAATGAATTTATAAGTTTTTCCCGTCCTAAAATTCCAATTTTATATTTGAGCTTACGTTTACTTGCGAACGCTTGGGCGGATAACGTTGTCCATCGAACTCATCCTGGGCATTGGTAAAATGAACATGTGTACCAAATTTTAACTAAATCGATCACCTTTTACTAAAGTTATTGCCATGACGGTCGGTTTTGTGACAATCGATTTCGTTACCGGTACTTTTTAGGGTCAGTAGGCAAAACCAAGGATCCTTATATTTTCCTGCGTGTGTCTGTCTGTCCGTCCGTCTGCCGCCTGCTCTCACGGCTACACCTTTCGTCGGATGACTTTGAAATTTGGCATGTATATGGAGTTTACCTACCCACACATGTTTAGAATATAGTACTTAAAAAAAAAATTGTTTCAAATAAATTAGGGTAATACAACTTAAGGGATAAAAATTGTTTCATTTTTTTTCGACACCGTGAAGCGTATTATATAAAAGGGTACGTCGAGCTTATTACAAAAATATATAATTCTTTGGTTATAACTTTGATAGGGCGAGCGTAGGCAAGTTTGAAGGGGGTGTGAAAAGTGTCCCCCCCCCCCCCTCTATCTCGCTTATGTGAGGTGCAAATAATCTGTAAAAATTCCTGAACATTCTTCGACCAAAATTAAAGATACCACTTTTTGGAAATTTCGAAAAAATATTATTTTATATTTTATTGACAAAATACGTTTTTTTTATAATTATGGTCTTTTTGATGTATTTATATGGTTGTTTTGTGATTTAGTGGCGAAAAAATACTTCATCAGAAGTTTGCTTATATGTTTTGAGAATATCAGACAGGATAGTTTTAGCATTTCAAAAAACACCATCAATAGGTAAGTAGGGTACTACTTATACAATACGGTGTTGCCTACGGACCCTCGCTGTGTGCTGACTAGCACACACTTGACCTGTTTATTTACGAATTCACTTCTGGACTCCCGACATTGTAACGTGCCATAAGTAATTTCGTTCCAAAAATAAATTAAACAATTATTTATAAAGTTTTAGAAATTTAAATGAAATGAATAATTATAAAGTTGTAGGAATTTAAATGAAATGAATAATTGTTATGCTGAAGAAATTTGAATGAAATTTAACAGTTGAATTAATAAATGAAGGACGACACCACACCTTGCCCATCATAAAGTAATCTAAACTAATGGGGCACGGTATGGGCAAGGGACAGAGGTGTTAATGCGGACAATATGGACCTAGGGCACACATTGCCGTAGGGCAATTTGATCACCATGTGACGGCCGTCATACGGAGCGGACATGGTGTATTCCGGCCTTTATACATCTCACACGTGTCAACTGATGCGAAATCAATCCCCCGATATATCGGGTCTGTTGACCTTATCCTAGTCGTAGGCGTTTGGACCACAAAAAAAGAGATCTACTAAGAAAACGGTTTGTCACAGCATTCGACCAAAAACTATTTCGATTTGAGTCAAACTGAATAAACAAAAAAACTAGAACAAAGAAGACAAATCGCTGGAAAAACATGCCGGAGAGTAGCAAACCGAGTTTCTTTAACAAAAAAGACAAACATAAACATCTTCTAATTGATTTCATTCTTCAAAACAAGTTTCTCCAAGAAGGAAGAGAGAAGAAAAATACCCGAGCAATCTCAGATAAACAAAATGAAACATATAAAAGGTCCGAGAAGAAAAAAAAGTTAGAATGGAGTTGAGGGCTGCGAGTGTTGAAACAATCAATCGGCTCTACTTGACACAGAAAACTCAAAACTGAGAAACAAACTTTTTCTACAAAAAGAAGATTAATTCAAGAATTGACAACAAACTTTCGATAAAAACTAACTATAAATTAGAAACAATGGGTCGTAGAAACATCTTTCATTGTTAATAAATCAAACCAAAAAACAATAATCAATAATCTATAATAATAGGTTTCTGGTGTCAGATATTAATCAATTGTGATCATCAAACTGAAGAGCAATCCCAGCTTCCTTCATATCAACCATGTAGATTACTTACTGTCGATTAAATCATCGTTGAGGATAGCGAGGATCAGTGAAAATTAATAAAAGCAGGTACCTCGTGACTTTTCCTCATTTCGGAGGCAACCAAAGTGGCCTCTCCCGCTGCTTCGCAGCAGGAGAAAGCAGAATTGGACGTGGTTAGTACCAGGATGAGTGACCGTCTTAAATTAATTTGATATTTTTTATTATCATTTTAAAAAAAAGTAGACAGTCAATTAGTGTGGCACATGGCTTCCTCGCATCCTATCATGTACTTTATTGTTATATTAACATTAACGTTGTACATATTACTTTATTGTAAATTGTTTATTGTGTAAAAACTATTTTAGCGATCTTTAACACTTCATAGTGGTGTCACTATTGGTTTTACAAAAAAATTGTATTTGAAAAAAATGTTCGTCTCATTGAATAGATAAGGTATGATTTTTTTCCCGACCGAAAATTCCAATTTTAAATTTGAAGTTCACGTTTACGCGAGCGTTGCGCGTGAACGCTTTAACGGATAACGTTGTCCAACGAACTCCTCCTGGGCATTGGTAAAATGAACATGTCTACCAAACTTCATCAAAATCGGTCGACATTTACTCAAGTTATCGTCGGACGTTTCAGGATTTGCGGACACACAGACCGACAGAAAGACAAACAGACAGACACGAGACCAAGAATGTTCCCTGATGTCTGAAACGGATTTCTGTCTTGGAATTTTTAAAATCAGAGACATAAAACTTTTTCGTTCTCAAAAGTGAACACAATGCTTCCGTTACCTTCGGTAAGCTCGGAAGCAAAATAATAATAAAATTTATTTATTTATAATAAAAATCACGTAATAACTAATAAATATTTTGTTCAAGAGATAAACTAGGTCAACCCTATGTTTCTTATCTTTTAGTTGAAAAACTCTTTTCTTAAGACTTAGATATATATAAAAGTTATGAGGATTTCTTTTCCTTAGCCAAGTCAACAGTATTAGTGGACTTAAAATTTTCTTGACATTTCTGATTTATTTTTTCCTCCCGTTCTAAAAAAATACGGCTCACACGTGACATGAGATTACGCTGACCTAATAAATTAAAAAAAAAAATCTCTGGGAACAGAATACAAGATACAAAATAAATAATATCCCTGGTACATCGAATATTTTGTCTTACCTCCATCAGATTCTGCTTCGTTAAGCGTAATTTGAAATAAAAAGACAAAAATTAATTTACTAAGTAACCTGTACAGATAGACTGCCAATTGGTGTGGCACATAGCTTCCTCGCATCCATTCACGTACTTGACTGATTTTATTTTTTTTACGAGCCATTATTGTCTATTTTGTTTAATTTTTTCCCCTGTTTTCTTAATCTGTCAAAATTGTTTTGATTTTTTACATTAATAATTAAAGTATCAATTAAAGAGCGCAGACGGTTTAAATTAATCTGGGGTTATCTGCGGGTTACTTTCGATAAATTATATAAAATTTTCATACAAATCAGACAAGTATACTTTTGAAGCTATAGTTGTATGTTTGTGCGCATGTGGAAGAAAAACAAATAGGCACAGAACGTTGAAACTTATATGGGACCAACAATGGGCTAATTGTGACCTACTAAGCAAATTTCATTAAAATCGGACGTGTAGTTTTTAAGATATAGTTGGTTCGCAAAAATCGAACGAAAGACCGACAGACCGACAGACAGACACGGAACCAAAAATGTTTCCTGATGTCTGAAAAGGATTACTATCTTGGACTTTTGGAAATCAGAGACCTAAAATATTTTAGTACTTCAGAACGATTTCCATAACTTCCTTTACCTTCTGTAAGCTCGGGAGAAAAAGATAATATTTTGGAACACGGATTCGAGCTATTCATTGATTATATACAGCCACTATGTCGTCACTTCACTGACATAACATTAAAATATTATCACTTATAATTACATTCTAAAGTCAATTTGAATCTCATCAATATTTTTAGCATTAATATGATCTAAAAATTTCTGTAAAAGCGTCTAATGAAATATAATTACATTCAATAATATTTAATACTTTCGTTTTTCATGACAATGAAAAAGGCATTTTCTATAGATAAAAATAATTAATAATTTAATATGCAGTCAGGAATAATAACGCTAAAAAATAATGTTTCAATCAATTTCCCTTAAATTATTCATTTTCTCGATTTTTTTTTTTATTCGTTCATTGTAAATTCATTTTGTATAAAAAAAATACCTGTAAAATGTTTAGAAAGTTTAATGAAAACAAAACAGAAATAAACAAGGGTTCGATATTCAATTACTAGAATATTTTTTTATGTGTAAATCACTTTTTATAATCTTAAAACTCTTTAAATAATCTGCTTAAGAAATATTTTTCTTTAATTTAATTATATTTTATATTATCTCATTGCCTTCCACAAAAGTGAAAATTTTATTTATTTATTATTTTTAGGGTCCGTTGGCAAATCCAAGGACCCTTATATTTTCCTGCGTGTGTCTGTCCGTCCGGTCGCCTGCTCTCACGGCTACACCTTTCGTCCTATCACTTTGAAATTTGGCATGTATGTATATGTCTTGTATCTACCCACATATTTTTAAAAATATAGCGACTTGAACAAAATATTTTTCAAAAAAATTAGGGTAAACAAAATTAAGGTTTAAAATGTTTTTTTGTTTTTTTCGACACCGTGAGGGGTATCATATGAAAGGGTACGTCGAGCTGATTACAAAAATATATAATTCTTTGGATATAACTTTGATGGAGCGAGCGTAGGCAAGTTTGAAGAGGGTGTGAAATGTGCCCCCCCCCCCCCCCCCCTCTATCTCGCTTATGTGAAGTGAAAAAAATCTGAAATAATTCCTGAATATTCTTCGACCAAAAGTAAAGATACCTTTTGGAAATTTCGAAAAAAATTAAATAAAATGCGGTTTTTTTATAACTATGGTCTTTTTGGTGTATTTATATGGTTGAAGTCCGGTTCAGTGGCAAAAAAATTATCAGAAGTTTTTTTTTATGTGTTTTGAGAAAATCTGACCCATAGGATAGTTCAAAGTAAGCTTTTTAGCATTTTAAAAAACACCATCAATAGGGTACTACTTAAACTATACAGGGTTGCCTACGGACCCTCGCTGTGTGCTGACTAGCACACACTTGACTACGGACCCTCGCTGTGTGCTGACTAGCACACACTTGACCTTCATATTTTTTCGTAAAACCTCCCTTATTATACTTATTTTTTTAAAATTTTTATGAAACAATTAAATTGTTGTATTATCAACAATAAGTCACCAATTATTGTGAATTATGTATCGTATAGAAATTTATCTATAAACTTTTTTATGAATATTAGCACTATATATAATAAAAAATAAAATTGAAAAGGTGCAGCTAAGTTCATTTCAATTAATTTATATTTTTTATTTCTTAATTAATTATCAGTGATTTATAGAGGCAATCAAATTATAACAGAAGTAAAAAAGTTATGTTCGTAACATTTTTAAACATGCAATGAATTTCCTTATACAACTTTAAGTAATTAAATATGTTCCTCAATTTTAGGATAGTGATTAAAAAAATAATGTTTTAGTAACAAATCGTTTTACCTGAATGTATGTTTAATTGTATGACTTCTACACGTGCTGACCTGCAAAACAAAATAAAAATAAATTAAGAAGTTATTAAATATTTTATTTGATTATTTTTATAAACTTAAGTAACAAGTTCATAAAAAATTGGTAGTGCGTGACGTCTCACGTAAAGAGGGCTTCGTTGGTATTGTGAACATAAAATTAGATAGCATAATGGGGAGGGGGAGGGATGGGCACGCCAAATTTTTATGTTTTTTGATAAAATGGCATAAACATTTAACCACTTTCCACAAGTATTATCCGCCATATTAGATCAAATCCACCCAGTCGGTCAGATCAAATTGTTATTCTTATTTTTTTCTGTAGCCCAGCAGACCGCACAATTTGCACATTTTTTATATTTTTAGTAATAGCAGAAATATAGTTGGAGGGGGGGGGGGGGCACGCAAAGTGTTGATGTTTTTTGAAAAAATGGCATGAAATATTAAACACTTTCCACAAGTGTAATAATATATAATTTTAATCTACACTTCAATACCTTTCATTTGATATCCCACTCACTTTTTTCGCGTCACATGAATTATCCGCCATTTTGGATTTCGCTATATTTTTCCTGTGTTACTGTCAAAACGATCTTTAATACTGGAATCTTTCATGTTTTTATCTCTTTTGATTCAAAAGTTATTGGAACCGTACAGAGTGACAGACAGACAGACACCTAGGGTTTCTTTTTACTTTCTCATATAATGGGAAAGTATTCTGATGGCGCGAAAATTCGATTTTAAGATTTTGATGGAGTCCAAAAAGTGTTTTTAAAAAATGTCTGCCTGTCGTCTGTGCAGACTGCATACGCGTGGAGCCTTAACTACTGGGCCAATTTTGAAGAAATTTAGGGTATATGTTCCGAAAAATCATACCCCGAGTCGAATTCGAGCAATGAATTTTAGCCCTAAATTTGGGGGCGCTACCCTCCAAAAACTCTGAAAAAAATTATTTTTTAAAAACGGTTACGACGATTTTGATTAAAAAATTCTAAAATGTTGTCCATTTAAATACGAATCTAACGATATAATCCGTTTCCCCGGGAAAAATCTAGTTCCAGAGAAAATCGATTCCCCGCTGAAGAGAAGTTATTTTCATGATAAATATTGATGAAATCTTAAATATTAATTAAATGTACCTACGAAAACACGAAAAATAATCAATGGAAAATACTAATAATATATAAAGTAATTTGAACACGTATATGAGAAAGTTTGTCTGAGTTGTCTCGGACCAGTCGGATCGATTTTTTGATTTTACTAACGAAGCCATAAAAATAGTACTACCACAAACAAAAATAAATTGAATAAGTTTTTTAACTTCTAAGCATAAAGTTGAGAGTCGGTGGGAGAAGATCAAGTCAATATTGAAGTTGAGACCGAGGTGTAAATCTCATTATATTAAAAAAGTTAAATCGACCTAAATCCGTCAAAACTTTCTCATATATATAGCTTTGAACGAATTTAGTCGGACGAGCGCAATTGAACGAGCGTTTATTGAATTCTTTATTCCAGAGACTTGGATTTTTAATGTTTGAGAGGTGGCCTAAAAAGATCGATTAAAATTTCGGCACACAATTGAATCTGAGTATTTGTGAGTTTATAGTTTTTGGAAATCTCACGTTTAATATTTTTAAGATAAAGGCCAATAAGGCGTTCCCATATACTACGTGAAAATGGGAAACTAGAGTATATCGAGCCTCTAAAACAAAACATCACAAAAAAAATAAACATCACAAAATCATAATTGTTTCATCACAATGCTTTATCCCCACATCAAGAATAACTCTTTTTCTCACTTCAGATGCCACTAAAGTGGCCTCTCCTGCTGCCAAGCAGCAGGAGGAAGCCGCATTGGACGTGGTCAGTACTTGGATGGGTGACCGTTCTGAACTAACTGATTTATTATCATTCTTAATAAAAAGCCTTATTGATAATACCTATATTTTATTTAATTATTTTAAGTTTGGTGGTATTTTGACTGATGTAAACAAACTTTGACGTCATCAAAATTATCGCACTTATAAATAATTATCTTCACTTATAACTTTTAAAATAATTTATGGACTTTCATCTGTTATTTTTTTTTTATATTTGTTCCTTACTTTATTTCGGTTCCAACGATATATGTCAAAAACCTATTTATACTTTCGGTATTATTAACCGTCAAAGTTTAAAAATTCAAAAATTGATAACTTCAAAATGGCGACGAATATCATCAAAATGAAATTTATTGGGCTTGTTTGTCATACAGAGAGGTACATTCGTGCTAAATGTCAACTTGATCAGGATCTGTTTCGATTTATTACGATTTTTTTTAAAATTTTGCTGACTCAGCAAAGTGGGTTCAAGATGGCGGAAAAAGTTTATTTTCCGGGGCAGCACCAATACAGGTTAGGACTGATTTTTCTGCCAAGTTTCAACTCTCAAGGTTAAATACCTTGGGCGCTACGATGATAACACACAAACATACATACAGACGTCATGGTGAAAACCACTCAGGAGGTCTTAAAAACACCCAAAACGGATAATTCTGTTGAAATCTCAAAAACATTCTTTTTGGTGAAAACAATACTTTTTCTACTATAGGTAGTGAGGAAAAGTAAAAAGACATGGCAACCTAATTTCAATGTTAACTTCTTCTCTTTCACATTTCATCTTAATTATACCGCAAGCACTGATCGCCATCAATTATATTTAAAAAGATTTTTTGTAAAAGCATTTAAATGTATTTCGTAAAAAATATAATTTGACTGCTAATTCTCGGCTAAGAAAAATATATATCCATTAATCTAAATTTTAAATAGAAAAATTATTGATGACCGAAAAAAAATCACGAATCTAACATTTACGATATCCTGAAAGAAGATAATTAATAAAAAAGATTAATCTACGTATTAATTGATTTCATTTGCTTCAGGGAGACAAAGTCAAGGTTCATATTCAATCAATTTCAAGCTCTTGAAATATTATGTAACGTAACAAGTGATTATTGATAAAATGACATTGAAAATGAACAATTATACAAATTACTTTTAATGATAAAAAAAATTCAGAGAAGTAGACAAAATAAATAAAATAAGAAACAAGGAAGTTGCTAATATGAATATAATATTTCGAGTTATTCAAACATGACAAGCACAGTTTAATGAGACAAAACAATAAAAAGTCATTAGGAAGACGAGTTGACAACAGACGTCTTTCTTTAATAGGTACGTACGACAGCCCGGGGGGGGGGGGGCGCCACTGTTCCACTGAAGGTAAAGCATACGAAGAATAATAAAAGACAGAAAATATATAATAGAAAGAACCGAGATGTAACAAAAAGAGGTTCCACCTAAATGCCAAGAGAATTACAACAAAACGACATTCGTTCGCTGGCAACTAAAAACCGTTAATATTTTAACTGTAAACAAAAACCTACATCCAGAGAGTGCCAGCCCTCGTTAAACAAACCTGGAAAACATTCATTATTACTGGTTTGTTCAACATAACCTTATCAAACAATGAATGCAGTTACTGCAATACGCTGTATAAAGCGTAGAGCAAATATCAAATACTTATCACTAAATATCCAATAAATATTAAAATTCATTATATGAATGTTAACATTCATTTATTATTGAGCGACAGACACGGAACTAAAATAGACAGCCAATTAGTGTGGCACATAGCTTCCTCACATCCTATCACTTAATTGATTTTATGCTTTTACAAGCTTATATTATTGTCTAATTTATTTAATTGTTCCCCCCGTTTTTTTAATACGTCAAAATTGTTTTGTTTTTTACATAAATTAAAGTATCTGTTAAGAAAAGTTAAAGAGCGCAGACGGTTGAAATTAATTTGATGCTACCTGCGGTCTACTTTCGACAAACCATCCAAATTTTACAAATATCATATGAGTACTTTTGAAGCTATTATTGGTGTAAATAAATGTATGTTTGCCCGCATTTTGAAGAGAAACAAATAGGTTGAAACTTATATGGGACCCACAATGAGCTAATTATGACATACCATACAAATTTCATTAAAATTGGACGTGCAGCTTTTAAGATATGTTGGTTCAAAAAAAATGGCGACAAATAGACAGACAGACAGACAGACAAGGAACCATAATTGTTCTCTGATGTCTGAAGCGGATTTCTTTCATGGTTTTTTTTTAAAATCGGAGACATATAAATATAGACATATATACTGATATTCATTGAGATGTACGGAAAACTCAAAACTTGTTAGTTGATTTAAGAACCAAACACGCACCACAATAGAACAACTCATTAGAATAATATAGACATTTATTTGGCCTAAATTATTGAGGAGAGAAAAGTATAATCATATAATGTTTAAGTACTACGTGACATCATTACCACCAAGTTCACCCAGCTCTCGTTCAGATGTGTATTTAAAATCGACTTCTGCTATATTTTTGGAACGAATTTCCTTATGGCACGTTCTGGAGCCCGGGAGTGAATCCAAAAAGAACGACCAAAATCACCGTCACAAAACCAAGTGTCACGAAATCTACCGATGACGATAACTTGAGTAAAAGATGACCGGGTTAGTTGAAATTCGGTACAAATGTTCATTTTACCAATGCCCAGACTGAGTTTGTTGGACAACGTTATCCGCCCAAGCGTTCACGTAGAACGCTCGCGTAAACGTAAGCTTCAAATTTAAAATTGGAATTTTAGGACAGGAAAAAATTTCTAACTTTATCTATTTAATGAGACAAAACAACTTTTATAAAAATACATTGTTTTAGTAAAACGATCCCCGACACTGCTATGAAGTGATAAAGATCGCTAAATTTATTAAAGCGGACCTAAACGTTTAAAATAAAGAAGTTTTTACCGATATCTTACATTCTAACGTAACGATTTTAATAAAACTTCTTACCCGCATCGTCTAAAGTACAATTGAAACAGGCACGTAAAATTTCAACATGATACAAGCAGACGTTTTTGAGTAGGGAGGAGATATATTTTTTAATATTTTAAATTAGTAGGCCGGGTAGGTTGAAAACAGTTCTTTTCCCTCAGGCTATACACTACAAACATTCTCTTTATCTATAAACTCATCATGATTAACTATTTTCTCAATATTCAATACATATTTATAGTAAGACGCTTGCTTTAATGATACAAATAATGCTTCTTATTTCTTTTAATTTTGCCTTAACTCCACTAGGTGCACATAGTTAGTTACTTATAATTTTGTGTGTTTTCTAACTCCGCCATGTATAAGTAGTTAGCAATGTATACGTACTTGATTTTATAATTTATATTTAATGAAAAGCGTAAGGAACTTCATTCCTACCGGGTGCCCCGCGTCACCACACGTATTTTTTGTTTACTCTTCTATTGTTAGATTAAGTTTGTACAGTTACGCCGTTACAGCCATAAAATCAAGATAACTCCAGAGTATGATACAACGTATAAATATGATAACGCGTATTGACACTCGCTTATGGTAGCAAATGTTTATTTACAAACTATAACTTATAAGCTGTTCAGATAACATTGTCGAACTAAAACCACCTAAAATTAAACCATTTCATGGTGATAGTGATTAAACCTTTAAATAGATAATATTAGGCCATAAACACTAATAAAAATAATTATCAATGTAATACACAAATCGCTTTCAACAAAAAAATTTAATTTCTTCTGTAACAAGTAGTTACTGGTTACTGCTACTTTAGTTAGTGAACCCATTAGATATAATTTTAATAAAATATTTCCTCTTCTTGAAAATGTTTATAAAATAATTAATAGAATTTAATTTTAATAAGCTATTAATTTGTCAAAAAAAAAAAATGTTTCTTATATGTTATAGCCTGAAGAAGCCTCAACGTGAGAGGGTGAAATATAGCAAATTATATAAAAAAAAGAAAAAGTTTAGTTATATATTTATTATATAATAACCTTTTTCTAAAAACTCTATATAAAAGGCCAAACATTTTCAAGAAGAGGAAATATTTGTTAGAAAGTTAATTTATCTTCTGTGCCCCAGCAGAAGTCCCCACAGTATTTGTTGAAAAAAACAACATCTACTACTAAACTTCTACAATACTGGTGAAATGTAAAAATCAAAGTGTAGGATTACTGACGGCAACGTTCCGAAAATAGTGTGCTAATCAGTGTGCTGCATAGCTCGCTCCTCGCTTAGTTTACTATTATTTTGCTTAGTCGTGACTCATTATTGTCTAATTTATTTAATTTTTTCCCTCCTTATATTCAAAATCACTCAATTAGTTTATCGTTTTTTTTGCATGAACTAAAGTTTTAATTTAGCAATATTTAATAAAGGCTGAAGGGGATACACTTCAGTATTCGCCCCGAATGAGCATGCGTTTCCATTCGGCTCGCCCTATCCATATCTAAGCAAAACGGGACGAATGCATCCTCATTTGGGGGCGAACGCATGCTCATTCGAGGGCGAATGCATGCTCATTCGGGGGCGAATGCATGCTCATTCGGGGGCGAATGCATGCTCATTCGGGGGCGAATGCATGCTCATTCGGGGCGAATGCTCAAGTGTGTCCCCGCCTTAATAATGTGAGCAGACATTAAAATGAATGTGGGACATGGATGTGGGCTTCTTTTGACAAAACATCAGCAAATTTTATAAATTGGATGAGTACATTTAAAAATATAGGTGTTAAGAATCATAAAAAAAAAAAAATCGGACATGGGGTGTCTCAGAACTTTCCCCGACCAAATCATTCTAAATTGGTGGCTGAATACTAAATTAAAATATAAAGATATTATTTATCGTATAGAAAGCTGTAATTGATGTGAATTTTAGCTCAATTGGCAACATAGTATCGAAATTATTTACCATTAAAGTTTTAAAGTTCATAAGTCGATATTTTAAAAAAGACGACAGAATATCTAAACGCAATTCTGTGGTAATGTTTATTTTTGTCTTAAAAGAGAAGAATTGGTGTAAATTACAGCGCAATTGGAAATTTTTATTGACAGAAAAATGGCTTTAACTAGCTTGAAACTGTGGGAGTTTTGCGTGTCACAGACAGAAATAGAAAGGCGGACATACATCCAGCTAAAACCACTCAAATGGCTTAAAAACAGTTAATTCCATTGAAATTGCGGTTTTTGAGGTGAAAACTATACTTCGGCTTATGAGAAAATGCAAAAATGGCTAATTATGACCTACCATCTAAATTTCATTAAAATCAAACTAGTACTTTTTAAGATATATGTTGGTTCACAAAAGTTTTGTATATAACGACAGACACAAGCTCAATAATGGTTCCTGATATCTGGAATGGTGTTCTGTCTTAGAATTTTTTAATTCGGAATTCTTTTCTTTTTTTTCATTTATTAATTCTGGTCATTTTTTAACAGAGCATATCTGGAAAACATTTTTTGAATTCTTTTTATTTTTTTTATTCTCTCTAGAAATTTTTAATTAAATAATTTTTTAAAAAAATTATCTTTCTTTAGAACAATCACATAGCTTCCGTTACCTTCGGTAAATTCGAAAGAAAAATTTATTTCCTTCTTCGGAGAGTAAAAATTATTATCTAGGTATTGGTGAGTAGATATTAGTATAATATTACATCATTGAAGGGTTTACCATGGGGAGTTAGGAACGTAGATACATACTTCTTCAGACGAATACTAGAAGCGATATTGATTAAGTGTGATCCCACAGGGAGTCATAACAAAGAGAGTCCAATATATGCCAGCAAGCAATGTGCCACACTAATTAGCACACTTTTAAAACTCAAATTGAATGATAACTATGAGGATATCAACTGTTATTTAAATATAGAGAATAGGTATTAGTGGTTCTCTAGCATTTGAAAACATATCAATCTACCTTGTAAAACCCTTTAAATGAAGTAATACCTACTTTATGTAAATATATTTAATAATATATATTTTGTTACTACCACCATTCTTCAAGAAGGAAATATCTTTCTATGCTCAATTTCATTTTATTCACATAGTTATCAAAATAGGATTCGTAGCGAATTTCTCATTCTCTAAATGATAGTTTTGAGATAAAAATACTATAATCTAAGTCTAAACTAATATACACACACAAATTAAATCACGAGCAAGGTAATTATTCGTAAAAAATAGACTGGCAATTGGTGCGGCACATAGCTTCCTCGCACGCTACAACGTACTTTTTGATTTTATGCATTTTCAAGCCATTATTGTCTAATTTTATTAATTGTTTCCCATGTTTTTTTTTTAATCTGTCAAAATTGTTTTGATTTTTTACTTGAATTAAAGTATCAATTAAGCAAAAGTTAAAGAGCTCAGACGGTTCAAAGTAATCTGGGGCTATCAGCGGGTTACTTTCGATAAACTATAAAAGTTTCATACAAATAAGATATGAGTACTTTTGAAGCAATAGGTGTAAATTAATGTATGTTTGTGCGCATATGTGGAAGAAAAACAAATAAGCTTAGAAAGTTGAAACTTATATGGGACCAATAGGCTACTCATGACCTATCACTATCACCCAAATTTCATTAAAATTGGACGTGTAGTTTTTAAGATTCGTTGGTTCGCAAAAAATGAACGACAGACCGACCGACAGACAGACACGGAACCAAAAATGTTCCCTGATGTCTGAAACGGATTTCTGTCTTGGAATTTATGAAATCGGACCTAAAAATGTTTCGTTCTTCAGAACGATCATATAGCTTCCGTTACCTTCGGTAAGCTCGGAAGCAAAACCTTAATTAATAATAAGTATAACAAAATATTAATGATCAATTACAGTACATTAATTATTAATTACAATAAAGGAATTTTAATTACAGTACATTGATTATTAATAACAGTACATTGATTATTAATAACAGTTAATTTTTTTAATAATTATAGGTCATTCATTGTTAACTACTGAATCATGTAATCGGTGCCTATACTAATTGATTTACAAAACTTATAACTTAATGCCCAATTTTTAGGGTTTTGTAGATACTTCTCAAAACCCTTATGCCGAGGGTGATGTGTCCGTCTGTCCGGCGCTCTTTGGTTCATAGGGCCCGAACCGTTTAAGCGAAAGTGCTGAAATTTGAATCATTGGTGCAACTTTTTGACCCAACCACAGGAAAATTATATAGAAGTTAAAATTAGATATGCGCATGCGCAATTCGAAAAAATGTGATAAACTCAAATTTTTTTATTTTTTGAAAATTTTGAGTTGGGTATCAAATGAAAGCTGCTGAAGAGTAGAACACAAATATATATATGCTTTTTTAAATTTTGTATTCCTTATTGGTTAAATAAATCAAAATATCCCAAAAAAACATTCCCCCCCCCCCCAACCACTATATAACGGCTGGTCCTAAAATTTTGAAATAATTCATGGTTATACCTTATGGTGGGGCGATGCAAATTTCCTGAAAAATGTAATTTATCTTGTCTTTGTTACTGATAAAAAACATTGTGACCCCCCGGGGGATCACACCCGGGACCCTTGAGATCTTGACAAAAAAATCATAATTACATAACGGGTATGCTTACTCATCTACAAAACCCTAAAAAGTACTTGGACACAAGTACTTCCCTGTGATTTTTATTAACTAATATAATCAATAGATAATTGAAAAATGATTCAATAGACTGCTAACAATAATATATTTGAGCAGCCGGATACTGTACAATAAACTTTATTTTAGGAAGGATTCAAGAACTAATTCCAATAACAGTCGTTGGTATTTGTAAATAACTAATACAATTGGCAATTAAAAATTTAGTGTGGATAAATGATAGAATTAATGAATAAAATGTACATATGAATTACAGTTTAATATTAAATTACAAGCAATCCAATTAATTTAAGATAATTTGTTTATTTTTATTAGAGTTTTTTTTAACTGTTTCAAAATCATAAAAAAAAACATAGTAACACCTTTAATGGGAGCTAAAGGTTAATAGAGGAATTATTACTCAGATTAAAAAAAAAAAAAAACTTTTATGATGTAAAAATATCTTATAAGATAATTCATTATCTTTTCAGAAATCATCTTTATGAAGAAGAAGCCGTTAAGGGAAACAATTTTTATTTTTAATTATCTCGAGATAAATCACTAATGAAATATTTTCTTTGAAGAGAGATTAAAACAGGTGTGTCCACAATAGACAATATATATATATATATATATATATATATATATATATATATATATATATATATATATATATATATATATATATATATATATATATATATATATATATATCTAAATCGAGCACTTATTTAATTTTTTACTTTCTCTTACATTAAAGGAAAAGTATTGCCTTTACCTAAAAAAATCCAAATACGAAACTTCAAACGGAAATATCCGTTTTGTGTTTTTAAGGCGATGTGAGTGGTTTTTAGCTAGATGTCTGTCTGAAGCATAATTCCCACTGTTTTTAAGCTAGTGAGTTGAAACTTAATTCAAAAATCATTCCTTACATGTAGTTGTGCAGCCCGAAAATCATACATTTGTGAAGTTATTAACCCATTTTGCTAAGCCAGCAAAAATATCAAAAAATTTGTAAAAAATAAAAATTTCGAGTGCGCTGAAAATTGCAACAATAATACCTCTTTATAAGACAAACATTTACACTGAATTTCATTTTGATATCTACCGCCATTTCAGAAATATCGACTTTTGAATTGTCAAACTTTACAGCAAAGAAATCTTTACTTAGTCCTCTTCTAATTTTATGTAGTTTTTTTTACATTTAAAAACCATTCTTTTAAAAAGTAATTTTTGTATTTCAATCATCTGATCTATTGATTTTCTTTGTTTCGATATTTTTGAGCAAAATTATATATTATTTATTCCAGTTTTATATTTCTTTAACTTGGTTCGAATGATATATTAGTATATCCCTTGTATTTTTGAATATCAAGACAAATATATCAATAAAATAATGAAAAATAATAATGTTTGATGCATAGAATTTTATGCAGAACTGTTTAAAAAGGTTACTGTTAAATCACAGGAAAACTTTTAACTGCGATTATTATTTCTTGATAACAGTAGATTAACAAACAAATCAGCTTTCCTTATAAACAGCTTGGGTTTTCCGGTGAAATCCGCGTCACGAAGGGGTTGAAATCCGACGTTTCGCTTCCACTACTAGAAGCAACTTGTGTATGTCTTGTTGTTGCTTCGAGTAAACATTACGATGTACCACACCCCAGAAGATGCTTCCAGTAGTGGAAGCGAAACGTCGGATTTCAACCCCTTCGTGTCATGGTTTTTACGGGAAAACCAAGCTGTTTATTTCGAGTCTACCCGCGGAAGCCTACGCACCAAGTTAGCTTTCCTTACAAACCTGATTGAACGCGTTCAGGAATTCATGAATATAAAGTTATCTACGAGTTTATAGCACCATATGAGAGGAGATCAGCTAGCTATGAATACCTTATAACAGATCTGGTCACGGGTCCTTAGAGGAACGTAGCAGGTAGCAGATCTTCCTTTCAGTTACAGTGTCTTTGTCACGTCACCTATTAATAAAATAATAGGTATTGGTACCTATCACCTGGTCGGAGCTGGAACGATGTCACCTATTACTCAGATTTAATAGTTTAGCAGTTTAGCCCATCCCTACTGTGAACCCACCTTAAGTCGACGTTGTCTGTCAATCATGTACATGCAGACGCATAACAAAGTCTAAACAATCGAACCTATTTCCTTATGATTTGACGTACATTTTCAAATAGAGAGTAATTCTATTTTATTTTTCACAAGTATAATATTTTAATTATAACTTCTTTATGAATTAAAGAATATTATTAATAGATTTTATAGTCCTGGAGATAGCGTGCAAAAAAATGTCTGACTAACATCATGCTAGAATTTGGTGTATAAGTAAACCTTTTGGTACCTATGAAGAATATGTGGTCGGCTAAGTTCGTCTGAGGGACATAGCTTGGCAATAGGCATTTGAAAAAAAAAAAAAAACCGGTGGAGAGCGGCTATGTCCTGCCCTTTTTTGGGGGACAATGTGATTTCAATGATCCTGAGTACGAACTTAGTTAGTTGACTAATAATAAAGTTGATGCTAGTTTCTCACTTTATAGCTTAGTTAGTCAAGTATTACTTCAAATCAAAGGTCACCTATTAAGAGACAGACTACCATCAACTTGATTTTTGGCTAACTAATTTTGTACTCAGGATCATGAAAATCCCACTGTCCACCAAAAAAGGTGGTATATGGCCGTTCTCTACCGGATTGTTTTTTTTAAATGCCTATCGCCTAGCTATATGTCCCGCAGACGAACTTAGCCGACCACATATTATTAACCCTGCCTTACTAACACTGTCTAATAGTCCATTATTTCTAACACTGCGCCTCTCAGACGTAAATTAAAATTAGACCAACTTATACCCGTTTAAGATTTAAATGCTGATAAAATCATAAACTTGAAACATTTCTTTGTCTAATAAAATGATTAAAGGGTGCTCGTTAGGGAGAAAATGATTACCAAACTGACCCTTTAACCTGAAAAGGGCAGGTCAAAATATACATTTTTCCTCACTAGCACCTGCTGCATTTAAATCTGAACTTACATTATGATAATCTAATGAATAGATATAAAAATAAAGTATACAATTTTATAAATATGGCAATATAATATTTAATAATCAAATTTTAGGAACAATAAAAAGCCAATTAAAGGCAACAAGCTGGATAAGGTTAGGCTCGACAGGGTCCCAGAGGCACAGTAGACTAAAAGAAGTGGTAAATTACTAATATATAAAAACACAGCAAAGACCCGACTTTGACACAATCTGAAGGTTACTTAAGCAGAGATAGCATACCTAGAAGGACTAATGGCTGGCACGCTTGCGCACTGAGAGCTATCAACTAAAGTCAGCATGTACGCCTCAGAGACGTATTGTTAGAAGTGCAGGGTTAAAAGGGACCAAAAGATTTACTTATAAACAAAATTCTAGGTTCATGTTAGACAGGTACTTTTTTTGCACGCTATCTCCTGGACTAATAGGTCTTTCACTGAATGAAGTTACAGTAGAATAAATATTATGTAATCTTGTAAATTTAAAAATTCAATATAATTCACCATTTTAATCTGTATAAATAAATGTAAAGCATCGCATGAAACTCATTATCTTGTTCAGTTCGTAGGTAACAGTTTTTGTTTTTGTAATAATCCAAACAATCTAATGAAAATTATTATTTTACTTTTTTTGTTAATTTACTTAAACTTTTAATTTTTTTAAGGAAGTTTAAATTACAGCTGTGGTTTCAAGTTAATCAGAAAAGTTATAAACTTGATTGAGAATTTGTGTCTGTGTGTGTTATCAGTGGTTGAATTAACGAGTAAGTGTTACTAACAGGATGCACGAGTCGAACTAAAGCTATTTGGTAAATTGGTCCCCCCCCCCGTTCAGAGGAACCTCTCTTATCAACATGATGCCCCCCCCCGGGGGGGGGGGGGGGATGGGCTCCACTCTCATAGGAATCATGAATCATTTTGAAACATCAGCAAATCAATCTAAATCTTATTCTTTGTTAGACATTACCCGGCTAAACAACAAGGCAACATCCAAAGTGATAAACAGAGCAACATCAACAAAAAAACCATCTTAAAACAAAACTAGTGTTTTAATCAAATTAAACAGATGAAGAAGATGATATGGAAATATTCAGTACATTCTTTAATTAGATCAATGTGCATTCACTTGATTTATAACAAGAAAAAAAAAATTCTAGTCATGCACCATGACTTAATGAGCGAATTTTCAAAGAAATTGCGTATTATTGGCTTATGATAACAAAGGAAAATTTTGGTTTAGAATTTGCATGAATGAATAAAAAAAATTGGTACACAGGGGTACGGGGTACAAAAGTCAAAATAGTATTTACCCTACAAGGATCATGTCGTTGGAAAGCTCTATTAGAGTATAGTAATTGTTGTTATGTACACTGTTATCATATTTTCATAGAAAAGGGGGGTAAAATGGAAATAACACGTTTTTATGCTATTTTTGACCCTAAATTGTCAAAATTTGACCCCTAAATGAACTCCAAAAATTCTGGCCAACGAACTCATCCTTTCTTTTGATATTATTGACATTTTAAAATTGGTTTGAAATTTGTAAGTGCATCCTAAGGGGAGATATCGTCTGGAGTGACACATATATACATACATATATACATGCATATGTATATACATACATATATACATGCATATGTATATACATACATATATACATACATGTCTACATACATATATACATACATTCATAAAAAAAGTGTTAAAGTTTAGGAATCGATTCAGAATGGTGTGAAACGGATATCCATGGAAAAAAATTTCAAAAATTCGCATTACAGAAATTTTGAAGCCATTGCAATAGCGTAATTTTCTTTGAAAATTTGCTAACAGGTACAATGTTTATTAGCAGCAACTTTCAAAATAAATCTTTAATCCATTTCAATCAGAAGAACTTACAGAGAACATTGGTTCATTCAAAATGCCTGATTTCGTAAAAACTTATTTTTAATTCAATCAAACAATAAATTGCATCCAAACTTCTGCTCAATGATACAGAGTAGTATTTAATCGCAATTCTGTGGGTTAACTTTAGATACATATGCTATATTTCAATGCTCGCTTTAAACCAAGATGTCTAACCACTAAGACTTAAGACTGCTTTTAAATACATAAATGTAAACGACATAAAAAAGATTGGGTACAGAATAAAAGATTAATTGTAGTTAAATTAAAAAGTGGTAGTTAATACATATTTCAGTGTTACATTTTTTGGGTGGTAAAATCTAATTTGTTATAAGGCTATAAGTGTTTTGAACACCTAGTATAATATTTAGTTACGAACGTTTGGTAGACCCTGTGTAATATGGTTAGTTAAATTAAGTTATCTAATAAAAAAAAAACTCAATTATGAATAATTCAGTTGGATATCCTATAATCCACCCGTTATTTGTCCTATAATCCACCAGTTAGTTTTCCTATAACCTACCATTTAGATATCCTATAATCCACCCGTTATTTGTCCTATAATCCACCAGTTAGTTTTCTATAACCTACCATTTAGATATCCTATAATCTATCATTTAGTTGTCCTATAATCCACCAGTTAGTTGTTCTATAATCCACCAGTTAGTTTTCCTATAACCTACCATTTAGATATCCTATAATCCACCCGTTATTTGTCCTATAATCCACCAGTTAGTTTTCCTATAACCTACCATTTAGATATCCTATAATCCACCCGTTATTTGTCCTATAATCCACCAGTTAGTTTTCTATAACCTACCATTTAGATATCCTATAATCTATCATTTAGTTGTCCTATAATCCACCAGTTAGTTGTTCTATAATCCACCATTCAGTTGTCCTATAATCTACCTGTTAGTTGTCCTATAATCCACCAGTTAGTTGTTCTATAATCCACCATTTAGATATCCAATAACCTAAAAGTTAGTTGTTCTATAATCCACCACTTAGTTATCCTATTACCTACTAGTTAGATATTATATAATCGATCATTTAGTTGTCCTATAACCTACCAGTTAGATATCCTATAATCTACCAGTTAGATATCCTATAATCTACCATTTAGTTATCCTATAACCTAAGAGTTAGTTGTTCTATAATCCACCATTCAGTTATCCTATAACCTACCAGTTAGATATCCTATAATCTACCAGTTAGATATCCTATAATCTACCAGTTAGTTGTCCTATAATCCACCAGTTAGTTGTTCTGTAATCCACCATTTAGTTATCCTATAACCGTATAACCTACCAGTTAGATATCCTATAATCGACCATTTAGTTATCCTATAATCTACCTGTTAGGTATCCTATAATCTCACCGTTTAGTTGGTCATAAACAAGTTACGATTTAGTAGTTACGGTTAGTCATAGTTAGATGACAATAAAGACGGGAAATTAAAGTTGTCGTCGAAATCGATCTTCATCACCATTATATTTATATACAACTAGCTGAAGAACCCGGCGCAGCCCGGGTTGTATAGAAAAATCAAGACCTTAGTGACTAAAATAACAATAAAGAAGTAGATACCTAAATATATACTATAAAAGTATCAGAACATTGTAAAATAAATATGATAAAATCTTGAGAGGAAATTGTGTTTCACACCTTATAAACCTTAATTTTTTTAAGTGGACCATGTCATACCACGAATAAATCTCTTATTTTTCGGCTGAAAACTGGACAAATGTCCATTCCCTCTATACTAAATGAAAATATAACAAAAGTGTACATGACAACAATTACTACATTCTTTAAGAGCTTTCCAATGACATGCATCATGAGGGATAAATTTGACTTAGATTTTCGTACCCGTACCACTGTGTACCAAACTTTAAAATTTCGAAATCACATATATTTTTAGTGACCAGCAAGGAGACCTTCGAAAATAATGTCTACATGAGATTTCTAAATATAAATTTTGGTACACAGAGCTACGGGGTAAAAATGTTAAAGTAACGAATACCCTTGATGATGCATATCATTGAAATGCTCTTCAAGAGTTCAGTAATTTAAGATTAAGATTTGTATAAAAGAAATACTCTCATACAGACACTCAACTTTTTATATTTTATGTATAGGTAGATATATTTTTCCTGTATTTTCCATTTTACCCACCTACTAAATGAAAACATAAAAAATACAATTTCTGTACTCTTAAAGGGGTTCTATACAACATGCATCATGGAGAGTTTTCATTACTTTGACATTTGTATCCCGTACCCCTGGGTACCAAAATTTAAATTTCAAAATCTCATGAAGACAGTGACCTTCCCCTTGCTTCGAAGGTCAAGTATGCAAATTTTCATACATCACACTCCTCTTTATATATTATATATATACTAGCTGGATACCCGTGCTTCGCTACGGCGTGTTATTTTAATTTGATACGTTTATAAACTACCGTTGAGAAACATTTAAATTATTTTACTAATGCGAGAATATCTAGATTCTCTCCCTCCCACTTATTCCTATACCCCCTTCTCTTTGATAAGATAATTTGCAAATATCCTAAATTTACCCCCCTCCTAAATGAAAATATTACAAAACTGTACATAACAACAATTACTGTACTCTTAAAGAGCTTTTTAACAAAATTGCTTCATGAAGGGTATTCATTACTTTGACCCCGTATCATCAAATCATCAAATTGGAATAAAACTGTAAATTTGTATAAAAGATAATCTCATACGGATACTCTAATTTTTTTATAAGATATAGCTATATTTTTCCATTTTACCTTCCTTCTAAGAAAAAATATGATAAAACTGTACATAAGAACAATTACTATACTCTTAAAGAGCTTTTCAACGATATGCATCATAAAGGGTATTAATTACTTTGACCCCGTATTCATTACTTGTACCCCGAACCCCTGTGTACCAATATTTAAATTTTAAAAATTCATGTAGACAGTGATTTTCCCCTTGCTTTGAAGGTTAAGTATGCAAATTTTTATCGAGATCGGACTAAAACTGTAGATTTGTATAAAGAACAAACACATATTATGGCCGCCATCTTGAATCAAAACCCCCAATTGGTATACCATACTACTTTCATAAAAGTAAGCTACCTTCTAAATTTGAAGGTTCTAGTGCAATTTCTTATATAAATGGCCGCCATCTTGAATCAAGTAGGCGGATTTTAAAAACATTTCTTAGCGAGCACCTAGGAGGTAAGAGGAACACACCTACAAAATGTCATGGCCATAGTGTACAGTAGAAATAGCGTTAGAGGTGGAACTAATTGCAACAAAAATGATTCTTGTTGTAAATGGTAGGTAACACGCCCCTAATCAACATACTAAAAGTATACATCCGTACCGTCGCGCAAAATGCGTTTTTTTGGCCGCCATCTTGAAAAAACATGAAAATTTTCAAAAAAAATCATGTTTGGTATCAAATCAAAGGAAATTTAATGCTGAAAAAGAATATGAGGTTGGTTTTAAATGTAAAATGTTTACGAAGTTGAAGTAGAGGGAGAAATATGAAAAATTATACCTCAATAATCAAGTATTTACACCTTAAAAGCTTCAATTATGCTAGATTAATCGAGACTTTAGCAAAACTTATCAGAACCGAGATAAATTTACTCTACAAAAATAATGACTTTTATCAGTTATTGATTTAAGTTCATCAGATATTGCATTAGTTGAAGAAAGCAAGTAAAAAAATTGAAGAAAACACCATTTTAGGGGAAATTGACAAGTCAAAAAAATTCATATCTTTTTTTTTAAATAATTCACATAATTGCAATGAAGTGTGATCTTCTAGTCAGTCAAGTTAGTAAGTCATTTATGTTTAAATTGAAATAAGTTGTTATAAATTGTTAATGTATTAATCAATGTTAATGTCAGTAAAATTAGTAATGCCTGCATACTAGTTATTATTAGATTTAATAAGGAACCAACTACATATTTCCCCCTTGTTTACTCCCTTTTTTGGATACCTATCCTAATTAGTTTCAAACACAATGACCTGAAGCAGGTTTCGATTGGTGTGGCTGAAATGCAAGATGCAGGGCCCTCGTTCTCTAATATGCCCAATTCCTCTTGCTGTAGACATACAGATTCACAGAAATTTTGATTCTCGTTTCCTATTTGATGAACTTTGCAGCCTTGGATTCATTGTGTCTTATGCTGAAGTTTAGAAATACATACATTCTGCTGTAATGGATGAAAGTAACCAAAGTGTTGAAGTGTACCATCTGGACACTTTTCACAATGTGTCACCGAAAATGTCGACCATAATATAGCAAAAATAGAACAAAAAACACAGTGGCCACAAAACCTGATGGTGGTGCATTAATTCTCCAGTTACCATGGTCCGCTTCTGCAACATTGGGCGATGTCATAAAGCAACACCAAATCGTAGGATAACAGAAGGTATGGAAAAGTGAAAATAGTTTTTAACGGGTATAAAAACCAAATATAATAGATGCGGAGCACAGATTGTGTTGTAGTAGTGTCATTTTTTTCTTTTTTATATTAAGAATTTTTATTATTATATTATCATACAAAAAATACACAAATACACTGTTTATTCATCCCTTTTGATCAAATTTTGCCTGTGGTAATCAAGAAAAACAAATTTCTTTCTAACTCTTCAAAAAAAAACAAAAAAAAAAAACGCTTTATCAATATACACCGTGGGAGTATATTCAAGGAAGAGGCCATTCCGTCATTCATGTAGAAACTGATGCAAACACACTAATTGTCAAAAAAGCTGTAAACATTTATTATAAATTTTCCTTTTATAGTGAATAATAAAAAAAAAGTTTTTCAACAATACAAATGCTTTGTTTTTCTATCCAAAAACGTTAGTAAAGAGGGGAGAAATATGTCTTGCTTTTATATTAAACTAGCTTTCACCCCGCGCTCCGCGCGGGGCTCATGCTAGGTATTAGTGGCTATGTTTCCTATTGACATGTAGGCCTAGCAATTAAAAAAATGCCTAAATAGTTTTTTTCCAAGCCTTCTAGGAAACAAATCAGGACTATATTATACACCATTCATTCAGTTTCTAAGAATATAATATTCTCCAAATCGTAGTTTGGAGTCTATATATTATATGTTTAAAACATAGTCAATAGAAACTAATTAATATGTATAGTAATTAATAAAAAAAAACTAAAATAGGGTATAATAAATAATACATTACTATTATAATAAAATATACATTATTATTATAATAAATAATAATAATACATCGTAAAAACCAATTACACTTGGAAGTCATTGAACAATCATCAACCATAATGGTGCATTAATTTAATTACCAGTCTCTTCTCTGGCAATAAGGCAGTTGCACTAGTAAATATTTAATAACTCTGGTTTTAGAAAAAAATAATTGAATAATTAATACTCGATTTATAGACCAATAGTGTGAGAATTAAGCACCCCAATCAGAAATTAAATCGGTCACGGTCAACAATTGCGGACGCCATATGAGCTCAAAATATATTTTGAGTCTCTAGGTGGTCTAGAAGTACCCAAACATTTTGATTAGCGAGTCTGTGGGGTTTGTTTACGGTGGGTCAACCTAATTTTTTTAGGTTATGTTTTATATACTTTTTTTTATAAAATTGTCAATAACTTTTGTTCTACTAAATATTTTTAGATGAAACCAAGCCTACAAATTGCGCAACATGTTTGCACACACCCCTGAAAAAAAATTAATCGATTTCATTTAGCCAGTTTTGCGCCTATAAAGTTTGACTGGGGTGACAGACATACTCACATACACGAAAAAAGTTAAGGCCGGATTCGGTTTTCGGAATGTGTAAAATGAAAAAGTATCCAAAAAAAATTCAATTTTGACCAATGTACAGACTAAACTTTAATTTTATATACATAGATAGAGTAGTTGGTCCCTTGTATGGTTTAATTTAAATGCTGCTGTGTCTTAAGAAAAAATAATAGCCTTCCTTTAGTGATATTTTTACCCCTCCTTTCTGTTATTCTCAAGCTAGAAACAAATTTTATTAAATCCAATAATTACTATTATTCAGGCATCAACAATTTTACTGACATTAACCATTTATATAACAACTTATTTTCAATTTAAAAATAAATTTCTTACTAACTTGACTGACTAGAAGATCACACTTCATTGCAATTATGTGAATTATTTAAAAAAACAAAAATGAAATTTTTTAACTCGTCAATTTTCCCTAAAATATGTTGTTTTCTTCCACTTATTTTACTTCTTTTCTTCAACAGATGCAATATCTGATGTACTAGAATAAAAGTTCTTATTTATGTACAGTAAATTTATTTCGGTTCTGATCAGTTTTGCTAAAGACTCGATTAATCTAGCATCATTTAAGCATTTAAGGTGTAAATACTAGGTTATTAAGGTATAATTTTTCATATTTCCCCCTCTACTTCATCTTCATTAACATTTTACATTTAAAAACCAACCCCATATCCTTTTTCAGCATTAAATTTCCTGTGATTTGATACCACACATGATTTTTTTGAAAATTTGTATGTTTTTTCAAGATGGCGGCCAAAAAAAACGCATTTTGCGCGACGGTACGGATGTATACTTTTAGTATGTTGCTTAGGGGCGTGTTACCTACCATTTACAACAAGAATCATTTTTGTTGCAATTAGTTCCACCTTAAGGTGTTTTTTCACTTATTTCTACTGTACTATAGGTCCAGTGGTTTCAGAGATATCGTGATGTGTCAGTAAGTGAGTGGTATTTGGATTTTATATATTATATAGAGATATAGATTTCCAATAAAGAAGAGGACCCCCACTGAGAATCAAATGCTAAGTAAATTATATTTAAATCATATAATTAGCAATAAATCATATTGAGTTTAACTGTGATATAAAATTTTTCATTTGATTTAAAAGTAATAACAATAATAAAAGAAATAAAACTTAAATGGAAATCAATCAATTAATAAAGGTCGACTAAAAGAAGCAAACTAATCATGACATCCTACAGGTGGCTCGAGCCCTTGAAACAATACGGCAAATATTTATTTATCAATTCTATTTCAACATTTAATGAAATCAAATTCTTATCAATAATATACTTTACACATATTCGTATAAAATAAGTTGTGTTCTACATGCACATACCTTTCAAGAAAAGAAGTTTTGAGAGACTTAAAAACAGTAGTTTCATTTAGATGAATTGCAGTATTGAGAGATCGCTAAGAAGGTCGAAACAACAATGACAAATGTGAGGTAGGAGGGGGTGTGCGTTCCCATGCGAGGGAGAAGCGGGTGTGCGTTCCGGTTTAAATCCTTAGCCCTATTCCTTCTCTAATTGGTCAGTCATACTACCTAGTATGACGTCACAAAAGCGCCCGTCAAACTTTTTAACTTTTAACTCATTACATTTATACAGATTATATTATATTATCTATATATATATATTATATATTATATAATATTATTATATTATTACTTATTATTATAATTACTATGCCAGCATATTTTAAATTTTAAAAAATCTGTATGCTAAAAATATAATAATCACTTAAAAGTGCAGGTATTTGAAACTAGGGGAAGAGTCATTTTGTTTTGATTAGGCTTTGAAGTTATTTTAGATATTTAAGTTGGCTTTAAAATGTATAACGAAGGGACTTAAACTAAAACTGAATCTACTTATTTAAGATTTACACAAAATTAAATAACAAAGAAAATTTTTATTTTAAATCTGTAAGCAAAAAATATAATATTTACTTAAAAAAGGCAGGCATTTAGAAACTAGAGTATCATATTGATTACGCTGTCAAATTATTTTAGATTTTAGATATTTTAAGGTGGCACCCTGCTCCGGATCGAAAATACCTGTTTAAAGATTTACACAAACCAAATAACAAAAACTCCATTGAAGATTATTGTCTTGCTATTATTTTATTTATTGGTTTTATTTTATTATTGACCCCGTTGGTTTCTCCTCTACAAGCGCTCTAACAGTCATTTATTCACACCTATATCTTTATCCGATTTTTACTTTTCCTCACTACAAATAGTAGGAAAAGTATTGTTTTCACCAAAAAATTTTTTTTCGAGATTTCAATGGAATTATCCGTTATAGGTGTTTTTAAGACCTCCTTAGTGGTTTTCAGCATGACGTATGTGTGTGTGTGTGTATGTGTGTTATCATCGTAGTGCCCAAGGTATTTAACCTAGAGAGTTGAAACTTGACAGAATAATCAGTCCTACCCTGTAGTTGTACCGGCCGGAAAATCAACTTTTTCCGCCATCTTGAACCCAGTTTGCTGAGTCAGCAAAAATTTAAAAAAATCGTAATAAATCGAAAATGGTCCTGATCGAGTTGAAATTTGGCTCGAATGTACCTCTCTGTATGACAAACAAGCCCACTAAATTTCATTTTGATTTTGGCCGCCATTTTGAAGTTATAAATTTTTAAATTTTTAAATTTTAACGGTTAATAATACTGAAATTACATATAGGGTTTTGACTTATAGCATATCGTTGGAACCGGAAAAAATTAAGGAACAAATATAAAAAAAAACGATGAAATTCTGTTAATTAGTTTAAAAGTTATAAGTGAATATAATTATCTATTAGTGCGATAATTTTGATGACGTCAAAGTTTGTTTACATCTGTCAAAATACCGCCAAACTTCAAATAATTAAATAAAATATAGGTATTAAAAATAATGGTTTTTTTGTAAAATGATAATAAATCAGTTAGTTCAGAACGGTCACCCATCCAAGTACTGACCACGTCCAATGCTGCTTCCTCCTGCTGCGAAGCAGCTGGAGAGGCCACTTTAGTGACCTCTGAAGTGAAGAAAAGTTCCGCGGTACCCCGTACCCGATTTTTTTTTTTTTATTTCACACACCTTCAAATTTCATCATTACTCAAATTATGATATGTTGTTTATGGACAGACCGACCGACAGATAGACAGACAGACAGACTTACAGGAGATCAAAGATCTTTCCCGATGTCTGAAACAGATTTCTCTTTCGGAATTTTTAAATTCTGAGACACAAAAGAGTATATTATGTTACTAGGCTGTAAAGTGAGTTTTTTCTTTACCGCAGCAATTACATTTACTGTCGAGCGAAGCGAGGCAGTAAATATTGCCATGGTAAAGAAAAAACACTTCACAGTCGCGTAGCATATGCTATTTTTTCCGAGGTAGCAGACAATGAAAAAACATTAAATATTAATAAATAATCAATATAATAATAATAACAAATATTAGTACATACTTAATATTTAAAAAAAAAAACCTTAAAAAGAGGTTACACTCTAAGAAAATATAAATAAAACGCATTGACATCTAGCGGAATTAAATCGTACTAAGCATTTCTACAAAGACTGCAGCGCTACTAACGAAAGTTTTGACAACTACCCGCCGGAAAATAAGAATCTTTTAGTTCCTAGGACGTAAAAGATTTTTTCTTTACAGCTAGGAGTAATGAAAAGATTTTTTAAGTCCACGTAATGAAAAAATGGATTTTAGCTATGTTTTTAGGCTCTAAAGTTACTATTTCACAGCCTACCACGGAAAAAATATTTTTATTCTTCGAAACGATTATACCTACATAGAATCCTATTTTTCTAACTTCATTTGTCAAACTGCAATGAGATGTATGAAAATCTATTGGAAACAAATAGTTTCAAAGTTCTTGTTCTTTCATTTCTGTACATACAGAATATATTAGAAAAATTATAAAATTTACAACAAATCAACTAGCAAGTGAACTATACAAAGCTATAAATTACCACATTGACCAAGGTAACCGGGTAATATCAGAAAGGAGATTGATGAAGTGTATAAATGTTTAACAACATTGCGATGTTTACACGTCGTCTCATTGCCTGAGGTGAAACAGATAAGCAAGATTGATGTGATAATATCCAGCTATGGTCTTATCGTAATCTACTGCTATGTATCCTGTCCGTCAAATTTGAAAAGCTGCAACTCCGTACAAAGTAAACATCGATTCCTCACATCTATTCTCGGTTTATACTTCATTATTCTTTATAATGCCTTTTTCATTTTTATACAATTTGAAATTTTGAAAATTTCTCCCATTTGTTTCCGAGAAAACAAAAGTATTAAAAAAAGTAATTATTAAAGTAAGTAGTAATATTGTTTATAAGAATGCGTGGATGGTCTTCGTGCTCACCGAATAAGGTAAGGGAAGCGCTGCGATCGTTCTGAACAATGATATTTTTTTGCGTACAATTAAAATTTCCTAGACAAATAGTATATTATATGTTACAAGGCTGTGAAGTGAGTCACTTCACAGTCTTATAGCATATATGCAATTTTTTCCGTGGTAGCAGACAATGAAAAAACATTAAATATTAATCAATAATCAATAAAATAATAATAACATACTTAAGATTTAAAAAAAAGAAACCTTAAAAAGAGGTAACACTATAACAAAAGATAAATAAAAGGCATTGACCAAGCGGATTTTAAGCGTACTAACCAAGCATATCTACAAAGATTGCAGTGCAAAAACTGAAGTTTTGATAACTAACAGCACAAAAGAAAACATTTTTTACGTCCTAGGACGGACATTTTTTTTCTTTCGTGCTGGTAGTAATGAAAAGATTTTTTAAGTCCACGTAGTGAAAAAATGGATTTTAGCCTCTCTAAAGTTACTATTTCACAGCCTACCACGGAAAAAAATATATTTTAGACATCAGGGACCATCTTATACTTTATTTTGTACTCTGTAACAATTCGATAGAATGTAACAATTGAATAGATGAAGTTTAATTTTTTTTCCCCTACCTAAAATTCCAATTTTAAATTTGAGGTTCACGTTTAAGCGAGTATTGCGCGTGAACGGATAACGTCCAACGAATTCGTTCTGGGCATTGGTAAAATGAACATGTTTACCAAATTTCATCAAAATCGGTCAACATTTACTCAAGTTATCGCCACACGTTTCACAGTTCGCGGACACACAGACCGACAGAAAGACACAGATAGACACGAGCCAAAAATGTTCCCTGATGTCTGAAACGGATTTCTGTCTTGGAATTTTCAAAATCGGAGACATAAAACTTTTTCGTTCTCAAAAGTGAACACAATGCTTCCGTTACCTTCGGTAAGCTCGGAAGCAAAATCACGTTTAAAAAGAAACATTATCATGTTGACAATTAACCGAGGTAATAAATCAATATAAAACCTACATATTTTTCTAAAACTAAGAAGTAAAACATTATCTTTAAATGTGACAAGGACTTCTTGTTGGTATTTTGTAAAGCAGTTAAATTACATCAAAAGTCAGGCGGAAATAAATAAACTGTAAAATGAAAGAAAGAACAAGTTAGGTAAAAGGAAGATTAATAATAGGAAAGATGAAGCGTTAAATTCTTCAAACTAAACCGGTTTCAGCAAACAAAAAACAAATTTATGGATTTTATATTTTATTATGCAACATTTTTTATACCGTACAGTCATTTATGTGAAGAAATTCACCTAGATGTTTTAAAAACAAAAAAAACAAAAAACGGTTTGATAAAATAATGACAATGACAGATTCAATATTCATTATGCAACAAAAATATTCTTCAACATAAAAAGTAAAAAAACAAAAACAATAGCAATGCAAACAATAAACAAAGAAGAACTATACAAACACAATCTCAGCTGATTAGGCTAATAATTACTGAGTTGTTATATATTTTACTGAATAATTATATACACATAATTATATATAAATCGATTAAGATAAAATATCGATAAGAAGTGTAAAAATGACGAAATATTTCAATTTTGTCAGTGTCATACATCAAATTTATTAATATAGATATGTATTTTAATAGATTTTATTCTTTCTTTTTTAAATAAATGTAATCTTTATTATGAAATAAATCAATTCTCTTGCACGTACAGAGAACAAGTTCTAATGAGATTATTATTAGCCATCTACAGCAGATCTTTGAAATATCTAGAGGGAATATTACAATATATATAATACCAACAAATCCCGAAAAAGGTAGAAAGTAGTCAGAAAATAATTACCTTAATATTTAGTCACAAACTAGTCAGAACTATAATTGCCTTAATATTTATAGTCACAAACTAGTCAGAACTATAATTGCCTTAATATTTAGTCACACACTAGTCAGAATTTATAATTGCCTTAATATTTAGTCACAAACTAGTCACAACTATAATTGCCTTAATATTTAGTCACAAACTAGTCACAACTATAATTGCCTTAATATTTATAGTCACAAACTAGTCAGAACTATAATTGCCTTAATATTTAGTCACACACTAGTCAGAATTTATAATTGCCTTAATATTTAGTCACAAACTAGTCACAACTATAATTGCCTTAATATTTAGTCACAAACTAGTCAGAACAATAATCGCCTTAATATCTAGTAAAAAACTAGGTTGCATCATTTGTTTCTTTTATCATGTTCTAAATGGTTTTTAGTAAATTTCAGGCGACTAGTAAAAGCACATGGTTTTGACTTATTTTAAGTTAAGAAAAACTGGCATTCCCTTGACAATAAAATATTTTACAGGTTTTTCTAAATTCTACAGATCTCCAAAACATTAAATACTGTCAAAGTCTGTATTTCAAAGAAAATAGCTTTAAACGTCTGTACTGTATTCCAAAGAAAATAGTGTCAAACGTCTGTATTCCAAAGAAAATAGCTTCAAACGTCTGTATTCCAAAGAAAATAGCTTCAAACGTCTGTATTCCAAAGAAAATAGAGTCAAACGTCTGTATTCCAAAGAGGTTTTTTGAACGACTTCACTTCTATCATTTTATTCGAAAGATTGTTGTAAGTCTTCATCGTCATCATTCTAGAGTAGTGAATCTGTTTTGAGTCGTGAAGGATTTGTGACAAGAAATAAAACAACTAATGCAAGTAATTTAACAAGAATTAATGCAAGTAATTAAACACGAATAAAATAAAAATTAACGCAAGTTAATAAACACGAATAAAGAAACAAATAATGCAAGTAATTAAACAAGAATAATAAAAAAAAATAATGCAAGTAATTAAACACAAATAAAGAATCAAATAATGCAAGCAATTAAACACAAATAAAGAAACAAATAATGCAAGTAATTAAACACGAATAAAGAATCAAATAATGCAAGTTGAGATGACACATCACTTTTATCTGCTCCGCCAGATAATATTTCACTTGAAAATGCTAGTTTATCGGGTTTCGGGTTTTGCCAGAAACACAAAAAGAGGGTTATTAAAACAAACTTTGAATAATGTTATAGGCAAAACATTGGTTCGAAATAAGAAAGATTTTAGCATATCATTGTATGATATTAGTAGAGTAGACGATATATTTAAAAAAAATAGATTGCAGAATAAACCGAATTTGAAGATGAACCGAATAGACCCCGATTTTGAACCACTTACCGTAATTTAATCTTCCCCAAATTTTGCATATAGATACAACAAAGGTGAAGAATACAGAAACAAAACAAAAAAAAAAAAAAAAAAAAAAAAAAAATGTTGAAAATAAGACCAGTTTTGAAAAATGGCATTTTTATGTGAATTATTAAAGCTAAAAATAAATGAACAATAAACAGGTCAAGTGTGTGCTAGTCAGCACACAGCGAGGGTCCGTAGGCCACACAGTATAGTGTTTAACTGTAAAGTGTATAAACAGTGTTTTTTTAAAAATGCTAAAAAGCTTACTTTGAACTATTCTAAGGGTCTGATATTCTCAAAACACACTCTGATAAAGTATTTTTTTGCCACTGAACCGGACTACAACCATATAAATACATCGAAAAGACCATAATTATAAAAAAAACGAATTTTGTCAATAAAAAATAAAATAATATTTTTTTCGAAATTTCCAAAAAGTGGTATCTTTACTTTTGGTCGAAGAATGTTCAGGAATTTTTTCAGATTTTTTGCACTTCACATAAGCGATAGAGGGGGGGGGGGGGGACACGTTTCACACCCACTTCAAACTTGCCTACGCCCGCCCTATTAAAGTTATATCCAAAGAATTATTGAAGCGAGCGTAAGCGAGCTTCTTACATTCAACGAAATATGCATCTTGTCTGTCTGTCTGTCTGTCTGTCAGTAACGTTTACGCGTGTGACAATAACTTGAGTAAAAGTTGACCGATTTAGTTGAAATTTGGTCTACATGATATTCTTACTAATACTCAGGCTAAGTTCGTTGTACAGCGTGATCCGTCCAAGAGTTCGCGCGCAATGCTCGCGTAAACGTGAGCTTCAAATTTTAAATTGGAATTTCAGGACGGGAAAAAATTCTATCATCACCTACTCGATGAGACGAACATTTTTTTCAAATAACATTTTTCAGTAAAACCAACATCGACACTGCTATGAATTAATAAAGATCGCTAAAACTATTAAAACGGACCTAAACATTTAAAATAGAGAAAACAACCTTTTTACCGATATCTTACGTTCTAACGTAACGATCTTAATAAAATTTCATGTACATCGTCTAAAGTACAATTGAAACAAGTATGTAAAATTTCAATTTGATACATGCAGTAGTTTGTTTGTAGCTAAGAGATACATTTTATAATAATTGAAAAAGAGATGTGTGGTTAGAGGAATAGTAAGAATGCGGGGTGGTTCCCTTACTACTAGCCGCTGCACTACTACCAGACCCATTGTCTATCAACTCATCATGATTCACGATTATCTATTTTTTCAATATTCAATACATATTTATTACTATATGCTCGCTTCAATGATAGAGCCACGCGATGCCTAGTATATTTTTGTAATCAGCTCGACGTACCCTTTCATATGATACCCCTCAAGGTGTCGAAAAAAAATAAAATAAAAAAATTAACCCTTAAGTTTTTTTACCCTAATTTTTTTTAAAAAAAATTTTTTTTAAGCCGCTATATTTTTAAAATATGTGGGTAGGCACAAGACACATGCATGCCAAATTTCGTGATCGGACGAAAGGTGTAGCCGTGAGAGCACGCGACAGGACGGACGGACAGACACACGCAGGAAAATATCAGGGTCCTTGGTTTTGCCTACGGACCCTAATAAAAACCAATATGTACTATAGTTGAAAATTAATATGTATCTATAGTTTAAGCTATTTATACTAAAAATTAAACCATTCATTTTTGTTGTTTATATTAAATAAATATAGATGTTTCAAAGGGTTCAAAGCTGAAGAATAAATAACTACTAGATAAGTACTTTTGAAGTTATTGGTGTAAATAAATGTACGTTTGTGCGCATATGAAAGCGAAACAAATAGGCGCAGAAGGTTGAAACATATATGGGACCGACAATGGGCTAATTATGACCTACAACTACCATACAATTTTAATTTAAGTCGTACGTGTAGTTTTTAAGATATTATGTTGGTTCGCAAAAATTCAGTGACAGACCGACAGACAGACATGGAACCAAAAATGTTCCCTCATGTCTGAAACGGATTTCTGTCTCTACTTTAGTTTTCTTGGAATTTTTGAAATCGGAGACATAAAATACATATTTTCATTGTTCAGAATGATCACATAACTCCCGTTACCTTCGGTAAGCTCGGAAGAAAAATTGTGCAGAAGAAGATATTTCAAAACAAAGCCACTTAATATTAAATGGGCATAAAGAAGTGACACAAGTTTGGATCAAGTATTTCATTAGATCACTAAAAATTCGGGGGTGGGTATTAAGAAAATATACACAATTGCATTGTATAAATAAATTGCATTTATAAATGATAAACCTGGAGTGAACGATTGAAAACGTTAATTGAAACGACGCCGAGTTTCAATCTTCAAGCGATAAATATTAGCGCCACAGAGCAGTGGCGTACACAGGGGGGGGCCCAAGGGGCCTTGGCCCCCCCCGAAATGATTACATACCTAAGACCCGCCATACACTTAAAACCAAAAAAACACAGTAATAACAGATGCATTCGAATTGGCTGTAAATATTTTCCAATAAAAGAAATTAATTAAGTATTATCTTATGGTGTGTATTCACTTAATCACCCCAAATAAGCTCGGCCCAGATTTGCCGATAGAATTAAATTCATTCAACACTATACCGGCCCGATTGTCGGCTGGGCCCGGATTTTGCCGATGGAATTGAATTTATTAAACACTATACCGGCCCGACTGTCGGCTGGGCCCGGATTTGCCGATAGAATTAAATTCATTCAACACTATACCGGCCCGACTGTCGGCTGGGCCCGGATTTGCCGATAGAATTAAATTCATTCAACACTATACCGGCCCGATTGTCGGCTGGGCCGGATTTTGCCGATGGAATTGAATTTATTAAACACTATACCGGCCCGACTGTCGGCTGGGCCCGGATTTTGCCGATGGAATTAAATTTAATAAACACTATACCGGCCCGACTGTCGGCTGGGCCCGGATTTTGCCGATGGAATTAAATTTATTAAACATTATACCGGCCCGACTGTTGGCTGGGCCCGGATTTTGCCGATGGAATTGAATTTATTAAACATTATACCGGCCCGACTGTTGGCTGGGCCCGGATTTTGCCGATGGAATTGAATTTATTAAACATTATACCGGCTCGACTGTCGGCTGGGCCCGGATTTTGCCGATGGAATTGAATTTATTAAACATTATACCGGCCCGACTGTTGGCTGGGCCCGGATTTTGCCGATGGAATTGAATTTATTAAACATTATACCGGTTCGACTGTCGGCTGGGCCCGGATTTTGCCGATGGAATTGAATTTATTAAACATTATACCGGCCCGACTGTTGGCTGGGCCCGGATTTTGCCGATGGAATTGAATTTATTAAACATTATACCGGCCCGACTGTCGGCTGGGCCCGGATTTTGCCGATGGAATTGAATTTATTAAACATTATACCGGCTCGACTGTCGGCTGGGCCCGGATTTTGCCGATTGAATTGAATTTATTAAACACTATACCGGCCTGACTGTTGGCTGGCTGGGCCCGGATTTTGCCGATGGAAATTAATTTATTAAACACTATACCGGCCCGATTGTCGGCTGGGCCCGGATTTTTGTCGATGAAACTAAAACTATTAAACACTATAGCGGCCCGATTTTGGCTGGACCGAGATTTTTGCTGATGGAATTAGATTCATTGAATTAAATTAGGATGCATGAAATAAATCGGCTCATTTGCCGACTAGGCCTTGATCTTTGCCAGTGGAACTAAACGCATTAAACTTGATCGACCCGATTTCGGCTGGGCCCGATTTTTCGCCAATTGAATTAAATGATTTTTTTGTGGTTTTAGTCCAGTTCAATATAGCATAGGTTGCATTATAGAATTAAATTAATTGAATTAAAATATGCACACTAGACTGGCTTAAACGGGAAAATGATGGTTGTGGATTTCAGTAGCAAATTTTTGTTTTGGACCAGGATTGTGTGTAGAACGCTACGTGGGTCCTTGTTATGCGGCATTTCCCTCTTGCTGACTCAGGTCGGACTAGTGTTCGTCGATATGTAGTGGGAAAACAGAGGCAATATAAATAAATCGGTTTATCATTTTGTGAAAAAACTGATTCATATTACATAGTAATAGTAAATTTAAATCTAAAAACTCAAAAAGCGTTCAGAAAACATTTGATGTTAAATGTCCCATGTAATAAACCCAGCGCTGATAACCCGCGATTTCGCTGTAACCCAGCGAATGATTCTTTTGTTTTGCAATAGGTATTTAATTTTCTTAGAGAAGAATTCTCTTCTAGATAAAAATTTGAAATTCGTATGTGCTCCAAATCCACGTTTGCTTTTGCAGTATGGATCACGTTTTGCTTCCGAGCTTACCAAAGGAAACGGAAGATATGTGACAGTTCTGAAGAACGAACAATTTTTATGTCTCCGATTTCAAAAATTCCAAGACAGAAATCTGTTCAACATCAGGGTACAGTTTGGGTCCCTTGTCCGCCTGTCCTTCAATTTTTGCGAACCAACATATCTTAAAAGCTATTCGTCCAATTTTATTGACATTTTGATGGTAGGTCATAATTAGCAACATTGCTGATCCCGTATAAGTTTCAATCTTCTGCACCTATTTATTTCTCTTCCACATTCGCACAGACACATTTATTTACACCTATATCTTCAAAAGTACTCATATGATTTTTATGAAATTTTAATGGTTTGTTTAAAGTAGCCCGCAGATAACCCAAGAATAATTTCAACCGTCTGCGCTCTTAAAATATTGCTATATTGATACTTTATTCATGTTAAATTTACTCAATTTTCCCTCCTTTTTTAAATTAGTCAAAATTGGTTTGATTTTTACATGATTTAAAGTATCAATTTACCAAAATTTAAACAGCGCAGAGAGTTAAAATTAATCTGTGAGCTTCTATCAGATAAGTTTTATAAAATCAGATGAATAGTTTTGAAGATAAGGTGTAAATAAATGTATGTGTGTGCACATGTGGAAGAGAAATGGTGGCAGGTGGAGAAATGTGGTGGAGGAAAATGGGACCAGAAGATTGGACCTTATATAGGACCAACAATGGACTTTTTATATGCTAATTAACTGCCATCCGAATGTCATTAAAATCGAGAGAGTAGTTTTTAAGAATTGTTCGCAATGATTGAGCGAGCGACAGACTAACAGCCAGAAACGGGATCAAAAATGTCTGATAACTGGAACGGATTTCTGTCTTGGAATTATTGGAATCGGAGACATAATAGTTCTTTAGAACGATCACAGCACATAGTGAGGTGTTACCTCATAGGATTTTAATTTAATTAAATATGAGGTTAGAAATTGAAATTAGAGTGTTGAAAAGGGGGAGAAATTACTATTATAATAAATTATGGGGTATGCTAAACCCGCATATAAGTTAAATTATGATGGGCCCCCCCCCGAAAAAATTTTCTGTGTACGCTACTGCCACAGAGGATAGGTGCAGAAGGGAAAAGAAGTGGGCATACTTCAATTCAAAGTTTAATTCTCTTAATCCTAGCTTCTGTTCTTTTCTTGTGCGCTAACGATGATCGCTCTGGTGTTTTTGAAAGCCGGTTTTATCTAAATAAAGTTGTTAAGGAAAATACAGTTTCTTAATCCGTACCTTAATCTTTTCATTTAAGCAAACCATCAAATTTAAATAATAAACGTTTAAAACTAAGATAACAGTGTGGCTTTTTCAAAGAAAAGTACATTTTTGTAAAAAGAAAAAGAAAAAACCTTTGACACTGATCCAAATTTATTAACAAATGGTATTCAATAGAGTTGTATCACCATGTTAGGACCGAACTCTGGTTAAACCTGTTCTGCATTTTCGCACCTCTAATTAAGATGCAATGATAAATAATTTAACATATCTTGCAACTTTTTCACGATGCTACTAAACAATATATTTAGATGTTTATTACCCTGATTTGATTATGTATTGATATTTTATTTATTATTAGAAATTTAAATCTAAAAGAAGTATACATACCTCAATTATATATATCTAACATTTAATTTTTTTTTTTTTAAGTTTAATAATGAACTATTGATAGGTAGAATTACAATCACAATCAGAAGAATAATTTAACATGTCTGCTATTGCTATTAATTAGAGTTGTAGCACATAGCTTCCTATCATCACTGGACCAATGCTCATATGAGTTTAAATAAATTATATTCAGAGTATTGTGAGAATTGACAGAATAAAAATTGTAGTTGTCCATATGTGCGAAGAAGGAACATATACAGGGTGGTCCATAAGTCCCCCCCCCCCCCCCCGCTCTTAACTTATGAACGGATTGAGATTAATTAATGAAACTTAGGGGATCCGTACCATGTAAAGGGAAGTTTGTTTTCATGCCATCGTGCTCTAGGGGCAACCTAACTTCAAAATTTCAAACTGGAGTGTATATTTTAAAAGCAGATTTGGATTCTACGGTAAAAAATAAGAATATTTTACTCTGAATTTGTTTTTTATCTCCAATATTTTGCCCCCTGTATGCGGCTAAAGTATAAAATTGGACAATTTCAGCGCCTAGGGGCAAAATGATGGTTGCCCCTAGTGCACGAGTGGATGAATACACACTTCCTTTCACATGGTACAGATCCCCAAGTTTCATTAATTTATCTCAAATCGTTTAGATTTTACAACGATATATACCTAAGTGTTATTGTTTATTGTTTTCAGAAGGGTAATTTTGCTATATTAGCCCCCCTATAGCGGGCAAAATATTTGATATAAAGAAGTTTCAAGTAAAATTTAATTATTTTTTACCGTAGAAACCAAATATGCTATCAAAAATATTCACTCTAATAAGAAATTTTGAAATTGAGTAGCCTGGGGGCAAAGTGGATGGTTGCCCTTAGTGCGCGATTGCATGAAATTAAACTTCCCTTAACATCTCCCAAGTTTCATCAGTTTATCTCAAACCGTTCAAAAGTTAAGATTGGGGGGGGAGGACTTTTGGACCACCCTGTATATATATGTATATATAATATATACATTTAAGCTAACATAGTCCAACTTCGGACATTCCTTCGTAAAAGTAGAGGGCGTTCACACAAGCATTATGTTTAGACAGACCGATAGAGGCACAAGTGACCAAAAATGTTTTTAATGTTAAGGAATGTTAAAATTTAGAGGGGGGGGGGAAACATTATTTAGAATTATCACAATGGTTTCGTTACCTACATTTCTTTAAAGATTACCGAAAGCAAAAATTTAGGGGTTGTGTAGTTATTTAATCTTGTTGAAATAAAACTGCTTTCAAAATAACAAAAAAAAAAAAAAAACGGCTAATGAATTAATAATTTCAAGATAAAAAGAACATTTTATATACTACGTTTTTAAATTTTCTGTTGAATCGTATGTAATATGTAATGTTGATAATATAATTGTTATTGTTATATAAAATATAATGTTAGTGAAAAAAAAATAGTTCCGAATTTATTTTCATCACATAAATGACAACCATCTAAAGAGCTGATCTTAAACCTATAAAAGGACAAATCTTTGTACAACGGATCTCCCCAACACCAAATATAAAGCGTGCTAATGATATATTTGAAATAATATAATCGAGAAATAATATAATCGATATTTCCTGTTTTGCTGTCATTCAATGTTTATCTATCACAAATTTGAGACCCGTCAAAATGAAGATTGCGTAAATATGGGATATGGCAAAACAAATAAAATAACTTGCGGATTTTTTCCGAACTAACTTTCTACAGCAATATTTGCTGAAAACCAATTAAATTCTGCTGGAACATGGCTAAAAGTATTAAAATAATGCATTGTCATCGTGTTCTGAGCTATGCTAAAAGTTTCAAATGTCTAGCTATTCGGGAAGTTAGTTAGAAATCGATTGCCAGATTTGTACCGGACAAACAAACAAACAGACAAACAAACAAACAAACAAACAAACAAACAAACAAACAAACAAACAAACAAACAAACAAACAAACAAACAAACAAACAAGAAATCAAGCTAATAAAAACGTAGTAAAAATAAATTAAAGATAATTATCGCGAGGGGAATAATAGCACTTTACTCACGATGTACATACAATATTTTATCTCTAGTAGGAAGAAAATACACATTTTCATCCATTGCATAGTTTTTATTTATTATTTTAATAAATAACAATTATTATTAGCATTTTTAATAGCAGATATAAGAGATTCAATATAAAAAACAAATAATAATTGGAATTAAACTCAAATAGAAGGTTATTTAGATGCAGGTTATAAACAAAGATAAACATGGTCGAAAAAGCAAGTGTCGCCAACCTGATTTCAACAACTTCATGACATTAGCCATACATTTTTTACTACTTATAAAATAATTAAGTTGCAATCTTTACTTCTTTGCCCTACTTTTTGAGCTCAAGGATGAAAAGACTTACTTTAGTCCCTCTAAACTAATTCAAAATCATAACTTTTTCTCCCTACTGAAGATAAATGTATTTTTGTGCGCGTGTTAAAGAGAAACAAATGGGCGCTGAAAGTTGAAGGTTATATGGGACCAACAATGAGCTAATTATGAACCACGATACAATTTTTTTTAAAAAATCGGACGTAGCTTCCGTTACCTTCGGTAAGTTCGGAAGCAGAAATAGATTTGTTTATTTTTATTGTAAATCAAATCTATTTAAATGTAAATAAATCCGTATTAATCACTTCCCTGGAAACATATCTTGATTACCATAGAAAAGATTACCATGGATAATATTACCATGGAAAAGATTACCATGGAAAAGATTACCATGGAAAAGATTACCATGGAAAAGATTACCATGGAAAATATTACCATGGAAAAGGAAGGAGCAGAAAAGAGACTTTATAATCATTTGGGAATCACAACAAAATATGGATATGAAATGGATTCAAAGGAACAGTCTCATCAACCTTTTTTGAGGCAGATTAATATAAAAATAAAACTTAGGCCGTAAAAATTGGTATTTGCTAAAATTAAAATTAAATTAACGATATTTTACTGATATATATTTAATTAATGCAAAACATTTCAACATTAGACAGTTATTTTTTTCAGATTCGTCCTGTGTAGACTGTTTTGTAATTTTCGAATTTAGAGTTCCTAATTAAGGTAATTTATCTTCGATTAATTATTAATAACAATTTTAACAAACAAACAAATTAAAACAAATAACTAAGATGTTTTAAAAACCTTGTTTTTGGATTATTTATTATGGCTGCTATAACTAATACAAGTCTTATGTCATGTATCCAACCTGAAGAAGAAAATAAATATTTTTTGACTGTCACATTTATTTTCTCTTAATTTTTTTGTAGTCTTCTTTTTTTTATATTTTTCAATTTGCATTTACGATAACTGTGTTATGTTTTATATGGTTTTTCTTAACCGTGTTTAGTGTATATTTTTAATTAATAATTATTTTACTTATTACTTCTTTTATTTTTATTAATTTTATTACACTAATATGTATTAAAATATATTTTAGAGAATTTTATGAATATGTTTACGAACATATATTATAAAATTCTTCATAAATTTGGTTTTTATTTTTATATTTAATTTATATCTATATTATATAAAAATACATATTATACATAAATGGTTTTACTCATATATTATTATATAACAACATAATTAGTGCACTAAATAACAAAACTAGTATCAATATGATAAAAAAAATGCTATTTCATTTTTTAAAAATAAAATAAAGACAAAAACAATGATTATTTTTATCACCATTGTGGTTTGAATTTTGCATAAATTATTCTATTCAAAAAAATGCATACCAAAAGCGATTGTGTTGTATCAAGTTCCCTTTGCAGTCTACATAAATTATAAATACGATTTTGTTTGCGATATACTAAAAAGTTAAATAAATATATCAAATTTCAATAACAGTTATAACAAAATAAAACGTTATGTTTTATACCTATAATTGTTTTAGGTGGATAAAAGAATAATAATTAGCCAAGGACGAGCAAAAAACAAAAATTAATATAAAAATACCATTTTAAAAAACTGGTCTTATTTTCAATTTTTTTTTTTTTTTTCTGTATTCTTCGCCTTAATTGTTTCCATGTGCAAAATTTAGGGAAGATTGAAAGACGGGAAGTGGTTCAAAATTGGTGTAACGTAAACGTGCGATGAAACTTACAAAGCAAAATAATATAAGAACAGTAAAAAGAGTAAAAATGTTAAAGCATTAATATAGAAGATAGGGCATTCTGAAACACCAGTACATCAGGTTTTTTCCTCGAAATTTGTCATGTACACACATAATAATTGTGATATTCGTTTTCCTTTATTCTTTGTTCAGCCTATTTACTATCTTTTAACTAGCTTAAATTATATTAACTAGCTTTCTCATTTTTTTTACTTTCTTATATAACAAGAAAGTATTGTGATGACGCGAAAATTCTATTTTTATAGATTTACGCGTTTTTAGATCCCTTGAGTCCAAAATAATGTCTGTCTGTGCAGACATGTAAATCCTAAACTAATGGGCCGAGTTTGACAATATTTGGCACACATGTTCAGATAAATCATATATATGGGAGGCCCTAACCCCCAAAACCTCAAAATACCAAACAAAAAGTGAAAAAAAAATATTTCTCGAAAACAGTTCTGACGATTTTGATTTAAAAATTCTAAAATGTAGTCCATTCAAATACGAACCTAACGATATAAGCCGTTTTCCCGGGACAAATATAGTTCCTGAGAAAGTAGCTTTAAACAAGGACGAAGAGGCCGGGTTTGACTCACCGCCGTGGAGAAGTTATTTTTATGATAAATTTTGATGAAATGTTTAATAATAATTAATTGTACCTACAAAAACTAATAAACAGAAAACACTATGGGCTATGTAATTGTGAACTCGTATATGAAAAAAATTATCTAAGTTGTCTCTGCTGATTTTTGTTTAATTATTATTATTTTTGTCGGTGGATGGATATAAGGTGTAGTAATACTAACAATTATTCTTTTTTATCACGAGACGTTTCAACCCTTTATAGTGTCATCATCAGTCATTGTTATATATTCTTAAATCACAATAAGACTAAAATTAACATTTCCAGTTTAATAAATTCAGTTCCGTAATAACAATAATAAATTTAATTCAGTTCCGTGAAAGCAATAATTCAAATGAGCAAAAGCAGACCAAAAAAAAACAATTTGTAATAATCAACGTTACAATTAACGGTGTAACATTTTTGAGTATAAAGTATAAACTATCTCCATGAGAGAGGGTCTTGATATAGATACGTAAACTTTAAAAAATATATAAAACAATTACCTAACAATTGACGTCAAAAAGCTTTCTCGAGAACAAGTAGTGAAAGCCAACTTTGTACCATCAAGTATTTTTTAATGGAGGGACTTGGTACTTTAGAAGCAAATTGATCAGTTTATTGGTACAAAGCAATTGATGAAGCGAATAATTAATACACACTGCTTTCAAACACTTAATTAAATCATTAATTATTTATTGTGTATTATCAAGTGATAAGATATTCATTATTAATAAACTGACCGATCCTACACACAGTCTTATATTCAACGTCAATCAGCAAATTTTGTTAATACATTAAAATAAAATCTATCTCATTCATAAATTAACAAATTTAGACGACATACATGAAATAAAATCTTACAGATACATTACAAAACTAATATAAGTCGATAGATATAAATTTACAATCTTACTGTAACGTTAACAAAGCAATTACAATTCGACATTCATAAACTGAAATATAGGTACGATACAACTGATTTCTTATCTCATATTGTTAAAACTGTGTTTATATTCCATAATATCTCATTTAATTTATATAAAAAAAATATGTGTGGTGTCGCGGGACACCCGGTAGGAACGAAGTTGCTTACATTTTTCATTAAATATAAATTATAAAATCACACTGCTAAGTACGTATACATTGCTAACTACTTATACATGGCGGAGTTAAAAAAGAGACAAAATTTAAAGTAACGAACTGTTTGTACCTGGTGGTTAAGGCAAAATTAAAAGAAAATCATTATTTGTATCATTAAAGCAAGCGTTTCACTATAAATATATATTGAATATAAGAAAAAAAGTTTATAGTTAAAGAGTATGTTTGTTAAAAGACGTTGGATTTAAATAGGACTGTTTTCTACCTACCCGGCCTATTAATTTAAAATATTATAAAATATATCTCTTCCCTACTCTAAGCTTCTGCTTGTATCCGGTTGAAATTTTACATGCCAGTTTCAATTGTACTTTAGACAATGTGTAAGAAGTTTTATTAAAATCGTTATACGTTAGAACGGAAGATATCGGTAAAAAAGTTGTTTTCTTGATTTTAAACGTTTGGGTCCATCTTAATAAATTTAGCGATCTTTATCACTTCATAGTTGGTGTTCATTTTACTAAAAAAAAAAAAAAATACGTGTGCTGTCGCGGGACACCCGGTAGGAATGAAGTCCCTTACATTTTTCATTAAATATAAATTATAAAATCACACAGCTAAGTACGTATACATTGCTAACTACTTATACATTGTGGAGTTACAAAAGAGACAAAATTAAAAGCAACGAACTGTTTGTACCAAGCAAGATTTAAGGAAAAATTAAAAGAAAATCATTATTTGTATCATTAAAGCAAGCGTCTTACTATAAATATATATTGAATATAAGAAAAAAGTTGATCATGATGAGTTTATAGTTAAAGAGTATGTTTGTTAAAGTTGTTTTCTTTATTTTAAACGTTTGGGTCCACATTAATAAATTTAGCGATCTTTATCACTTCATAACAGTGTCGGTGTTCGTTTTACTAATAGTCCACAGGCCACCATAAGAAGTGAGTCGCTGATTGATAAAGTTTTCTTACCTTATGGAATCGCTTATTTATGCCTTGTCCACCGATGAATTGGGTATATGGCAACTGGGCGCTGGGCCATTTCTTTTTTGTTGACATGCCAACCTTGCCCTTCTGCTGGAACATTTAAAAGAGATAGATAAAGTTTTGATTTTCACAGGATCGTTTAATTAAATTATTTCAAAAACAGTGGTAAAGGTGGCCACCGATAAGAGTGGGCCGTTTGGGGTGGCCACCGCCCCAAACATATCGCTTTGCGGGGACGTTGAAAAGAAAACGGCCCACTCGTATCGGTGGCCACCTTTACCACTGTTTTTGAAATAATTTAATTAAACGATCCTGTGAAAATCAAAACTTTATCTATCTCTTTTCAATGTTCCCGCAGAAGGGCAAGTTTGGCATGTCAACAAAAAAGAAATGGCCCAGCGCCCAGTTGCCATATACCCAATTCATCGGTGGACAAGGCATAAATAAGCGATTCCATAAGGTAAGAAAACTTTATCAATCAGCGACTCACTTCTTATGGTGGCCTGTGGACTATAAAAAAAATATTTAAAAAAGTTGTTTGTCTCATTAAATAGATGAAGTTTGAATTTTTTCTTGGATTAAATTCGCAGTATTATAATAATATGCCTAATATATTAAAATAAGCGTCAGCACAGATCAATTTTACTTTTAGCAAGACCGTGATTATATTTTCGATATTTACAAAACCAAGTGGCATTTTGACATATAACAAAAATAAACTAGTCAAGTAACAGGCTTCCATAATAAATTTTTTTCCCGTCTTTTTCAAGCATAAGTTTACGCGAGCGTTGCGCGTAAACGCTTGGGCGGATAACGATTTCCAACAAACTGAGCCTGGGCATTGGTAAAATGAACATGTCTACCAAATTTCAACTAAAGTTATCGTCATCGGTACGCATTTTGTGACGGATTTTGCGTGAAGGTGATTGTGACGGTGATTTTGGTAGTTTTTTTTCGAATTCACTATCCCGGGCTCCAGAACGTGCCATAAGGAACTTCGTTCCAAAAAAAAGGACTGAGATATTTGTGATTACAGAAAATAGTATTTTAGGGTTACCCCAATGTGGGCTGATACCATATACTGTTGTAAAAATGCCGTATTAGGTATTAACCTGAAATGGTGTGTATACCTACTGTTGATAAAAAATTAGTAGGCCTATATTTTCTTTTTTAAATAATATTAATTTTGTATAACTACGTTTTTATTGCAAACTGCAAATATAATGAACATAATTTTAAAGGTACCAGTTTCCATGTCTAATTTGTTTAGTGTAAAATCAATTTGTTTTTAATAAATAAACACGTGTATTGTAAAATTGTGTTAAAACTTTTATTACCATAGAGAAAACAAACGAAATAGATAATGATAGACAAAGACAGTTGCTTGTAACCATTTTACCGTTGTTCTGGAAATAATAATAACAAAAAAAAAAATCCGAAAATTTCCGCCCTGGGCAATTGCCCAGTCTGCCCATTGGTAAATCGGGGCCTGGTTATTAGGAGCTTAAATTCATTTCTCGATTTCACCTCGGGGAGTAAATTTTCTAAACATGTATGTCAAATTTCATCAAAATCGACTCAGTCATTTAGGTTCCACGATTCAGCACAGACGAAAATCAGAAGACACGAAACATTTTTTAAAAACCACTTTTTTGGACTCAGGGGACCTCAAAACGTGTAAATCCATCAACATCTCAACATCTAATTTTCGCTAATGAGAAAGTAAGAACACAGTGATTACTAGTACCAACCAGCTCTTACTAATATCAGCACAAAGTTTCAGCAAACAACTTATTTTATCTATGATTGATACGATATATAAACATTGTATCTCTGTTTAGATGCGTGAAAAGTGATTCTCTACGGACTTGTATTCATTGCGCATCTGCGTCTCATAGTTCTGAAGAATTCCTCTTTTTTACCACCCTTGGGCGGTAAAGAAGAGGAATTCTTCAGCTCTACGCACGATTAGCGAGTTTGTTTACATTAAAACAAAACTAATTTGCTGTTCTTTTATTAAAGTAACTGTTTATATCGAGTTTTTAGTGAAAAAAAATGAGTGAATCATGTGACTTTGACGAAAATGTGGAGAATAATATTCCTCCAAAAATAATGAATTCGGCAAAAAATACAACTCAATAATTAATGCCATCTTTATCAAGAGAGAAATACGAACTTACATACAGCAAGTTTATTTTTGATGTATTTATTATTAAAATCTAACAATCGTAGATAAAATAAACTCGTGCGAAAACGGCATTTTGCATTGCTCGTGTGGTTTTACTACCCTCGCTGTCGCTCGTGTACAAACTCCACACTCGCATGCAAAATGCTACTTTCCGCACTCGACGCGTAATGTACTAATATTAATGTCAATTCATTTTCATTACAAACTTTTGCATATCATAAAGATTCCTTTGAATGTCTTAATGTTTTCCACGTGAACAACAATAATAGTTTGTAACAAAATTCTTGGAGAAAAAAATCAGTAAACTCGTCTATAAGTGGATGACTAAGGGAAGTATTAATTCTCATAATAAGAATATTATAGCAATGTCGTAAAAATATCAAAGCTATTTGCTAATACATTCATACATATGACTTGGTCTCATAAAACTAATAATATCAAGTAATAATAAAACATAATATGGAATGAGAAGTCAATAACAAGAAATATATATTAGTAAAATTTTATTTTATTTCCAGTTTATTACATTTTTAAATATAGAAATTATAGCTATATAAATAACAATAATAGAGAAAACATGTTTTTATTAACCCATCAAGAATAATATTCCAGATCTATTTTACTTTATATGCTCTAGGAATTCATTTTAATACACAAAAGAGGTTAATACTCTCAGTCCATAAAAGCCCGGAAAAAACATAACGGGAATAACGCCGGACTTTTTGAAATATGTTTGTTCAACTATTTTTCTATAAGCCATAGTGAATAAAAAGAAGGCAAAGTTGAAACGTATTTTTAAAAACAATACGTGTGGTGTCACAAGGTAGGAACGAAGTTCCTTACATTTTTCATTAAATATAAATTTTAAAATTACACTTCTAAGTACGTATACATTGCTAACTACTTATACATGGCGGAGTTAGAAAAGAGACAAAATTAAAAGTAACGAACTGTTTGTACCTGGCAGAGTTAAGGCAAAATTAAAATAAAATCATTATTTGTATAATTAAAGCAAGCGTCTTACTATAAATATATATAAAATATAAGAAAAAAGTTGATCATGATGAGTTTATAGTGAAAGAGTATGTTAGTTAAGGGAGTTTGGATTGAAATAGCACTGTTTTCTACCTATACCCGGCCAATTAATTTAAAATATTATAAAACATATCTCTTCCCTACGCTACATCAGAATACAAGCAGAAGCCTGTATACAAGCCCTGATACAAGCAGAAGCAAAAATTTAGTACACAGGGGTAAAAAAGTCAAAATAGTATGAACCCTTCAAGATGCATGTCGTTGGAAAGCTCTTTAAGAGTACAGTAATTGTTGTTATGTACACTTTTGTCATATTTTTATATAAGAGGGGGGTAAAATGGAAAAAACCTGTTTTTATGCTATTTTTTACCCTAAATGATCAAAATTAGACCCCTAAATGGACTCCAATAATTCTGGCCAACGAACTCATCCTTTCTTTTGATATTATTGACATTTTGAAATTTGTAAGTGCATCCTTAGGGGAGATATCGTCTGGAGTGACACATATTGTATATACATACATATACAAATACATACTTACATAAAAAAAAGTGTTAAATTTTAGGAATCGATTCAGAATTGTCTAAAATGGATTTCCATGGAGAAACTGTTCAAAAATTCACATTACAAAAATTTTGAAGCCATTGCAATAGCTTAATTTTCTTTGAAAATTCCCTGACAGATCCTTTTTCCGCCGGGCCATTCGACGATCATCGTCGGTCAAGGAAAAGGTCAAGGTATCGGACGGAGTCGGACTGCAGAATGGGAACTTGATTAAGGATGACAAGGGGGGGCAGGTGTTATAATGAAGAGCAAAGAGAAAACAAAATATGTTAAATAAGTATATGAACATTTAAAAATGTTAATTGTTTTTAAATGAAACTTAATTGGGGTCAAAAATATATGAAGTCAGTTGTAAAACATCAATCTTGTTGTTCTAAGAAACCGGTTCGGTAGAGTAAAACGTGATCTGGAGTTTAGCTGTTTATTATAATGAATTTACTTATTTATAACAACCAACTCATTACAATGAATAATTAAATCAGTTACGCCCGTCTTAGCTATTCAACCTTGAGCATTAAACAAACATTTTTTTTAAATTTAACTCTAACGCGATGTTTATATCGTTCGAATGAGCATGGTGACACTTAAATACTATTACGTATTTCAAATCTAAATAAATGATCACTAATATAATATAATTTAAAAACAACGTATTTTCATTCTTTATCATTAAGTGATTAATTATTATTTAATAGAGAAACATTGTATTATTAAATATATTGCTCGTCAAAGGATAACAAATGAATTATTTCAGGAAGTGAGGGACATTATAGAAAGTGAATCGGATATCTCTACAACTGAAGATTTATTTATTAGACCATTAAAACTCTGGTTTTAATCAAAGGTTAACAAAAATTATAAATTAGAAGCAGTAAAAACTACGACTCGTAGAACTACAACATCACAGAAATTTATAGGTGGTTAGAGATGGTTAGAGGTGGTTAGAGATGGTTAGATGTGGTTACAGGTGGTTAGAGGAGGTTAGAGATGGTTAGAGGTGGTTAGAGGTAGTTAGAGGTGGTTAGAGGTGGTTAGAGGTGGTTAGAGATGGTTAGAGGTGGTTAGATGTGGTTAGAGATGGTTAGAGGGGGTTAGATGTGGTTACAGGCGGTCAGAGGTGGTTAGATGTGGTTAGAGATGGTTAGAGGTGGTTAGAGGTAGTTAGAGGTGGAATCTAGAAGACATAAAATTAATTAGAGCACTACTAGAACCATCATTGACGAATTGAAGATGAATAAAATAAGTCTAAACTGGATAAATTTGACCAAAAAAATAGCAAATAGTCGCAGCAATAAGCTAATTATTGTATCGATATTATATGCAATTGTAATTTGGCAAGAAGAAAAATAAAATTAACTTAATTTTATTCAGTTATAATAAAATGTTTTTTTTTTTTTACTATTATAAAATATTAAAATATTTATTTAATATATCATTAAATAGATATGAATATATTTTTCGATAATAATTTGACAAAAATATATGAAAAAAACAAAAAAACATATTTATTTAAATTAATAAGAATAAATATTTAAAGATCAATTATTCAGCTCAAATACAAAATTGACATAAAATTGTACAATTAAATTTTTCGAGCAATATTGAATTCAAAATTTTTAGCTTAGAATAACACCAGAAAAATTTATAAAGAAGAACTTATGAAATGTTTTAATATTTTATTTTATAGAATTTTTTTAAATTTTTTTGTTGAGACTGTTGTTGACATACTAAAAGATATTTTTATAACTAAGATTTTATTTAACTAAAAAAAAGCTATATTTGTAAAAAAATAAATATAAATAAATAAATTTTCACCCATTTTTATTTATCGAAGCGATTTTTTCGTTCTAAATTTTCCATTTATTTTTAATATTCGAGGAATATAAAAAATGTTATTAATTCCGATCTGAATATGACAAAAAGTAATTATATATAAATATAAATTGTAATCTGGCTGAATGACCAAATTGTCTAAAGGTGTATGACACCCTTCAAAAACAAATTAATATTTATTTTTATTTTTGAATAAAAATAATACAAAATTATTAAATTCTATAACTGATAATATTATGTCTCATTAACTGATTTATTAAATTTACCACCGTAATAAATTAATTATTTAATCTTGTTAACTATTATCTAAGTAGATAAATTTGGTATGGTAGACACTATACAAGGAAATTAACTGATAATATTTCCAGAAATAACCCGAAGAAAACACAATGGCAATTACAGTTTTATTTTGTGTGATTGAAAAAAGTTGAACGCATCAACCGGTTTATTTTAAGAAAATTATTTTTACAATACGTAATACTTTGTAATTTTGATGTCTTATACTCGTATCGCAGTACATGTATATAAATGCAGGTTAAACAATGTGACCCCTACAATTCAAACTTTAAGTGTTACGGCTCTAATAAAAGTGAAAGATGTTACGTCTTGCTACTAAAATACAAACAAGTTTAATCTTTATAAGAGAAGAATTTTCCAACAAGAAAACCATCTTAACATATATGAAATTTGTTGTTAAATTTTTACAAATAGAAGCATTTTCAGGAAGTAACAATTTGGGATTTTGACTCGATGAAATAACAAGCTGAAGAACACAGCAGCTGAATTGACACTCCATTGCAGATGGATTGACACTCAATTGAAGCTGGATTGACACTCAATTGCAGCTGGATTGACACTCCATTGTAGCTGAATTGACACTCCATTGCATTTGAATTTACACTAATATAGCAGCTGGATTGATACTCTGTTGCAGCTGAATTGACACTCCATTGCAGCTAAATTGACACTCCTTTGCAGCTGAATTGACACTTCATTGCAGCTGGATTGACACTAGATTGCAGCTGAATTGACACTCCATTGCAGCTGAATTGACACTCCATTATAGCTAAATTGACACACCACGATGGTAAAAACACCTTAAGATATTTTATATTATATCCTTATGAAACGCTTATTACTAGTCTTGACTATATTTCTGTGTGAACTCCACAGTGGAACTCGGGACACCAAAAGCAGCAACTCCTCATTATTGACCGTAACCCTATTTGATTTCTCTGCATTTCTTTGTAGTTGGCCTTAAATGTCTACTCTTTAAGTGCATTCCATTTATGCCTAGGCCTACCCTTGCTAAAAGTTCCCTATAGCTTCCAATAGTGTAAACAGATTTGCATTGTCAATCCGATCACCTTCCTCCTTTTTATCTCGTTTCTTAATTTGGCCGAACCTAGAGCTCTTTCTTTGAAATAATTTCTGTACATGGAGTTGAAAATTCTTCTAAGACACCTGTTGATGATAACCTACTGTCTGCTTTCCATTGAACGCGTTTGGATCCACTGTGGTTCCATGCCTTGCTAAGATTGCTGGAGATTGGATCCCTAGTGGATTCAAACACACCCTTCTGGCACTCCATCGCTCTTTTCCTAGTGTCTGGGTAGAACCAGTTTACAAGGGTTCGTTAGGCCCACTGGAGTTGGTATCCACAGAGGGTCTTACTTTTTAAAAGATCCATTTTGCTTCCGAGCTTACCGAAGTTAACGGCAGCATTGTGTTCAATTTTGAGAACGAAAAAATGTCTCCGATTTTAAAAACTCCAAGACAGAAATCCGTTTTAGACGTCAGGAAACATTTTTGGTCTCGTGTCAGTCTCTCTGAAATTTGGTAGACATGTTCATTTTACCAATGCCCAGGACGAGTTCATTGGACAACGTTATCCGTTCAAGCGTTCACGCGCAACGCTCGCGTAAACGTGAACTCAAAATTAAAATTGGAATTTCAGGTCGGGAAAGAAATCAAACTTCATCTATTCAATGAGACAAACATTTTTTTCAAATACAATTTTTTAGTAAAACCAACAGCGACACCGCTATGAAGTGTTAAAGGTCGCTAAAAGCTATTAATATAGTTTTTAAACACTAAACAATATAACAATAAAGTACATGATATGATGCGAGGAAGCTATGTGCCACACTAATTGGCAGTCTATTTAAATCGTTTAATCTCATTTAGTATTATTAAAAACCGCAGGTGAGGTATACGTTTTGAACGCTGTTGAATGGGATTTCGTTGGGAATACGCGTTCAATGGCGTGTATAACGTAAAACCCAGAACTTGATATGTAATTTAGTTGATTTGTGACTTTCTAACTTTATATCACATTTTACTGAACAGAACTTATTTAATAGCAATATGTGCTTGACAGACAGACGTTTCTTTTAGAACTCTTTCTTAAACTCAAGGCACCTTCAAAAGATGTAAATCCATCAAATCGATTATTTTATTCTTTATCGCAAGTTTGAGTCGCGGATTTGCGTCCCAGCTGAGTTAAGCAACAGTTAATGTTCAATGTGGCATGTCGCAGATCTAAATATATGAGACCCTACATAGGATTCTCTGACTTAATGTTGCGAGACAACGAATACGAAAAATAACAATGAATTCCAGTGTGTACTAGGCTTTTAATTCGAATTCACAACGCTACATATAGCGTAACGTATAATAATATAGTGCATCTGAAAATCTTCAATTTTATTACTATGAGGCATTATTAGCTGTTTGATTATATGACTTACATAGCGGTCTCAGCGGAAAACTTAAATATTATGATTATACAGGAACCACGGAAGTCTACTTACCAGGATAAGTTACATTCTCTTGGTAAACTGAAGTTAAAATGTAGTTGCTTTTAAGCAGAGAAACTAGTAGGGTCTAAACTTGAGTAGCGAGATGCTAATAGTTTCCTTTAACTTAATAATAAATTTAACATTACACCGTCGCTGTGTACCAGCAAAATTTCTCATAGTAGCCCAACTTCCTCAGACCTCTAGCTTAATTCACGCAGGTGAATAAATTTAAAAGTAAAACAATTATTTGCAAATGTTCAAACCCCAATAGCAAATGTTTGTTTTTAATTCGTTACAAGTTCATTAAAATTAATAATGATATATGGACCAACAAAACCATTACCATATCACTACCACCTACTTAAGTACCTACCACTATCACCATTCACCATTGACCCTAGCTATTCGTCCTATAACCATTTTAATAACTACATGAATTTAAAAAATATAGACTGCCAATTGGTGTGGCACATAGCTTCCTCGCATCCTATCACGTACTTTATTGATTTTATACTTTAGAAAACTTTATTATTTTGTCTAATTTGTTTAATTGTTTCCCCGTTTTTTTAATCTAACAAATTTGTTTTGATTTTTATTTGAATTAAAGTATCAATTAAGCAAAAGTTAAAGAGCGTAGACGGTTCAAATTAATCTAGGGCTATCTGCGCGGTACTTTCGAAAAACTATAAGTTTAATACAAATCAGATAAGTACCTTTTAAGCTATAGGTGTATTAATGTATGTTTGTGCGCATGTGGAAGAGAAACAAATGAGCGCAGAATGTTGAAACGTATATGGAACCAACAATGAGCTACTCATGACCTACCACCCGAATTTCATTAAAATTGGACGTGTAGTTTTTAAGATGTTAGTTCGCAAAAATTGAACGACAGACCGACAGCACGGAACCAAAAATGATCCCTGATGTCTGAAAAGGATTTCTGTCTTGGAATTTTTGAAATCGGAGACCTAAAGATTTTTCGTTCTTCAGAACGATCACATAGCTTCCGTTACCTTCGGTAAGCACGGAAGCAATAGACTGCCAATTGGTGTGATACATAGCTTCCTCGCATCCTATTATGTACTTTATTGATTTTATACTTTTACAAAACATTATTGTCTAATCTGTTTAATTGTTTCCCCCCATTTATTTTTAATCTGTCAAAATTGTTTTGAATTAAAGTATCAATTTAGCAAAAGTTAAAGAGCGCAGACAGTAAAAATTAATCTGGGGCTATCTGCGATCTACTTTCGATAAACTATAAAAGTTTTGTACAAATCAGGTTCGTACTTTTGGAGCTATAGGTGTAAATAAAGGTATGTTAGTGTGCATGTAGAAGAGAAACAAATGAGCGCAGAAGGTTGAAACTTATATGGGGCCAACATTTAGCTAATTATGACCTACCATACAAATGTCATTAAAATATGACGTGTAGTGTTTAAGATATGTTGGTTCGCAAAAATTGAGCGACAGACAGACAAGGAACCAAAAAATGTTCCCTGATGTCTGAAACGGATTTCTGTCTTGGAATTTTTGAAATCGTTATCTTTGGTGAGGTCGGAAGAATAAGTCGCACGAAAATGGTTACCGAATATAAAAATATAAAAATAGAACAGAAAAATGTACCTGAGAACTGATTTTTTTACTTTCTCATATAAAGAGAAAGTATTGTGATGGCGCGAAAATTCGATTTGGAGATTTTGATGGATTTACACGTTTTGAGGTCCCCTGAGTCCAAAAAAGTGGTTTTTAAAAAATGTCTGTCTGTCGTCTGTCTGTCGTCTGTGCAGACGCCTGGAGCCTAAACTACTGGGCCGATTTTGACGAAATTTGGCATACATGTTCAGAAAAATCATACCCCGAGGCGAAATCGAGAAATGAATTTTAGCTCTAATTTTGGGGGCGCTACCCCCCAAAACCTCTGAAAAAACATAAAAAAAAATTATTTCTCGAAAACGGTTCCGACGATTTTGATTAAAAAAATTCTAAAATGTAGTCCATTTGAATACGAATCTAACGATATAAGCCGTTTTTCCGGGAAAAATCTAGTTCCTGAGATATTAGCTTAAAACGCGGACGGAGAGAGCCCGGGTTCGATTCCCCGCCCAGGAAAAGTTATTTTTATGATACATTTTGATGAAATGTTCAATAATATTTAAATGTACATTTGAAAACTAATAAATGGAAACACTGGGCTAAGTAATTATAAACTCGTATATGAGAAAGTTTATCTGAGTTGTCTCGGACCGATTTTTTCCCTAAAAGCATAGTTCAGTTGAGAGGTAGTCTATTTTAATTCTATTGGTTAATTTTTAAAAAGACTTATATGAATGACGATTTAGTTTATTTTTATTTGACGCACTAAAGTCTGTCTATATTTATAAAGAAATATCACACTGAGAATGTTATTCACGTCGATAAATATTCAATAATTCTAATGATTTGTGACTGACGCATGAATCTCCGGTTGGAAAATAAAACATCTCGACAGCAAACATTTCGTGTTCTTCTTAACAAAGTCGAATCTCCTGAACAATGCAAAGTAATTTATTCTTTCTAATACAATAATACAATGGATTAATTGAAACGGCAAATACATCCATAGGCCACGAGCACAGAATCACTCTGAACACGCACACTAAACAGTTTATAATACGTCAGGAAATATATATTTTACAATGGATAAAATATGAACTAAGTGATGAAACAACAAGGGGTTTATTAGTTTACTAGTCATCTTTACATTTTTTTTTAAAAAAAATCCCGTGAAGTACTTTCCAGCCAGCTACTAAAAGAGTATCTTTGGCCATAAAAATTCATATTTCCTGCATTATTGTCTTTTTTTTACTAAAATATATGTAGACGAAATATATTTAGTTATGGACAAATAAATTTTATTTTTATATTTTGTTTTAGTATTTTTGGGTGTAAAATGGTCACTATTTTGGAAACGCGATATATATTTGTTATTAACATTTCAATACCTTTAAAATGACACCCCACTCAAAAATATAAAATTTAAAATATAAATATAAAAAAAATAAAAATTTTGGGTCACCATAGTATTGACGATTAATATTAACTCCTGGAAATATCATTGGCCCATAGAGAAGTATATTTATGTATGTTTTCCTCATTTTTAGGACCTCTCTTTAAATAGGTACAGTGGGACATTTTTGGGGGCTTTTGTTTTGATAATTTCGGGGGTAAAATGGCCACTATTTTGGAAACGCGATATATATTTTAGAACTATATTTCAATACTTTTATAATGATACCCCGCTCAAAAATTACAAAAAATAAAACATTTGGCGATTTGTTCGCAATTGCTGATCGAAGAAATTTCGAGTTGTGAAGTTTGCAACATTTTCCCTGTTTTTGGGCAAAAGAGTTTAACTTGTATACCAAATTTCAAATCTCTAGCTACTATAGGTCGGGAGATATGATCTAAGTTGCGACGGACGGACAGACGAACTACCAAAAGCATAAGGGTTTCTAGGATGACCTCGAAACCCTAAAAATAAGAGACTTAACTCCTAGTTTTTTAAAAAATGAAAACATCTTGTAAATATATTAATATATTTTTAAAATATAATATTATATTTTTAATATTTAATAATATATTTTTAAATTATGATGATATATTATTAAAATATAATAATATATTTTTAAATTATAATAATATATGTATATATAATAAAATATAATATATTTTTAAATACATATAATATATTGTAATGCTAAAACGAAATAACATGATAAAGGTTACTTATCGAATATAAATTTATCAAAAATATATGTTGTTATATACCGTATCAAATCCGATTAGCTGGTATTTATATTAAAAAAAAATGGTTATCAAGGTAAAATAAGTCGATTTTTTCTTGCCACAATTTTTTTTTTTTTATACACAATTTATTTCGAATTATCAGGCAAGCGTAGAGGCAAAAGTAGAGGGGGAAGGATTTTTTTAGATTTCCCCTATTTGGAGTAAAAGGGGAAACAAATCCGTGTCTGCAGGTAAAAATGGCACGGATATGCCGTGCGAAATATTCTTCCCTCTGCGCTCGGATTTGAAAAGAAGATTTTTCGGACTAAAAAAAGATATGTTATAACGGATATTGAATATAAAGCTACACAAAATACATAATATTATCTAGCAAATATATATATATATGTATTTGTAAACAAATTCTGTTACTTATCAGGAATATTCAAGTAGGAAGAAACAAATTTAAATAACATCTAAGTTCCATTTTATAACCGCTATTTTTTTGTTGTAACTAAAAGTTCAGTCAATACTAATTGCTTAGACTTTGCTTGCCAAAAAAAAATGAAATTTTAAAAAAGCCATATACTTCGAATTAATGATTTGAAAACACATCCATTCTAAATTTCAATACCATAAAAAAATATAATAAAAAATACACTGCCAATTAGTGTGGCACATAGCTTCCTCGCATCCTATCATGTATTGTTTTATTACTTTATTGTTATATTGTTTATCGTGTAAGAACAATTAACATTTTTTAGAATCTTTAACACTTTATAAGGGTGTCGCTGTAGGTTTTACTAAAAAATTGTATTTGAAAAAAATGTTCGTCTCATTGAATAGATAAGGTATGGTTTTTTTCCCGACCGAATATTCCAATTTTAAAGTTGAAGTTCACGTTTACGCGAGCGTTGCGCGTGAACGCTTGAACGGATAACGTTGTCCAACGAACTCGACCTGAGCATTGGTAAAATAAACATTTCTATCAAATTTCATCAAAATCGGGCAACATTTACTCAAGTTATCGTCGCACGTTTCATAATTCGCGGACACACAGACCGACAGACAGACAGACAGACAGACACGGAACCAAAAATGTTCCCTGATGTCTGAAACGGATTTCTGTCTTGGAATTTTTAAAATCGGAGGCATACAACTTTTTTGTTCCCAAAAGTGAACACAATGCTTCCGTTACCTTCGGTAAGCTCGGAAGCAATAAATCAGATGTACACTTCAATTTTAAATACTTCAAGGAACATCTCTGCCAAATTTCAAGAAATAAATAAAATCTTTAACAATAAACCAAATACATCCATTTTTATAACTTCAATGAACATCCATAAAACATTTAAAAAAAAACAAAAATATTTTCTTTAAAATTTAAAAAAAAATAGTCAGTCAATAATTGTGGCACATAGCTTCCTCTCGTCCTATCACGTGTACTTTTATTATTTTATGCCTTTTACAATCCATTATTTTCTAATTTATTTCATTTTTTCCCATTTTATAATTCTTTCAAATTTTCTTTGCTTTTTTTTTTTACATTAATAAATCAATATAGCCAAATTTAAAGAGGTCTGACAGTTGAAATTGTCATGGGACACTCTGCTAGCTACTCGACAAACCGTCTAAATGTCTTTAAAATCAGATAAGTACTTTTAAAGATATAAGTGTAAATAAATGTATGTTTGTGAGCATGTGGAAGAGAAATAAATAGGCGCAGAAGGTTGAAACTTATAAGGGACCAACAATAGGCTAATCATTTGAATTTTTGGGACAGAAGCAAAAATTTGATTTGATTTTATAATTTATGGCATCCATAAAAAATTGGTAGTGCGTGAAGTCTCACGTAAAAAGGGTTTCGTTGGTGTTGTAAACATGAAATTAGTAGTTGGGGGGGGGGATTTGGATGTTTTTGACAAAATGGCGTAGAAAATTAAACGCTTTCCACAAGTGTTATATATTTTTGTAATCTACTCTTCAATACCTTTCACTTGATACCCCACTCAAAATTTTGAAATATATTTATTCCCCGTGACAGCAATTAGCCGCCATCTTGGATTCCCAGTTAATCCGACCAAGTTGCTATTCTTTTTTTTTCTTTGGCCCATCAGACCGCACATTTTGCATATTTTTCTATATTTTTAGTAAGAGCGGAAATACGATTCTAAGGGGGGGGGGGGGGGGGGGGGGACACGCAAAATTTCGATGTTTTTTGACAAAATGGCTTTCCCTAAGTGATATATATATTTGTAATCTACTCTTTAATACCTTTCATTTGATACCCCACTTAAAATTTAAAAAAAAATATTTTTTTCGCATGACGTGAGTTATCCGCCATTTTGGATTTGAACAGCTGATAATTTTGAGTTCGCTATATTTTTCCTGTGTGCGCGTCAAAAGGATCTTTAATATTGGAAAGTTTCACGTTTCTATCTCTTTTTATTTATTTTTATTTTTACGTACAGAGTGACAGACAGACAGACAGACAGACAGACCGACAGACACATGAACGAAACTATAACGGTTTTTTTTTTTGGTTTTACCAACGAAACCCTAAAAAATTGAAAACAATCGAACAAAGCGCAGACACCTCAATTACCACACAGAAGAGTGTCGAGTTGAATCGATAAATTCAGAATCACTATATCATAAGACAAAGTTTTGTTTCTGTTAGTAATACTGACTATATTTCATACATTAAAACACTTAAATAAACCTTTAAATATAAAAAATTATAAATTCCTCAATATTAATAAATAATAATAAATTACGTAACAATAAACACTTATTATCTATTAGGATTTATTAAAGCAAATAGATAAAAAATAATTATTTAAATTAAATTAAATTAGGTTAATGATAAGACAATTTAATTAGTAATTATAATCGTAGTTGTACATTAATTGTTTCTATTTATTGCCTAATATTAATCTTTTAACTATAAATTCTCGTATAAAGCAAGTTTTATTTATTTTTAATTTAATCGCTTATAGTTTATTAACATTGATTTTAATTTTAATTTATATTATCACTTTGTTTACTTAAAAAATAAGCTTTGTTTGATAACAGAAACTAAAATCGTACCTGATTCGCAACGCAGCGAGGTCACCTTTATTTTGCACTTGAGTAATATCAAGGGAACTTTCCAGTGAAGCGATTTATATGGTTAAATAAACGTGTATTTAAACGGACCGTATTTTAGAAAAATTTTATCAAAATCGTCAAAACCATTCGTTTTAGAAAAAAAAAATGTCTTCTACGGTTTTCTTTTATATTTTCCAAAATGGAGTTCCCATAAATAGAGCTAAAGTTTTATTTCTCGATTTCACTTTAAATCCTTTGACATTTTTCACGCAATTTATTGTGTGTTGATACATAATTTATTTACAACGTTTTTATTAGCTTGCTTTCTTGTTTGTTTGTTTCTCTAGTACTAATATTGCAATCGATTTTTAACTAACAATCCGAGTAGCTAGACATTTGAAACTTTTAGAATAGCTCAGAACACGATGACAATGCATTATTTTAATACTTTTAGTCATCTTTCAGCAGAATTTAATTCGTTTTCAGCAAATTTAGCTGTATGGAAAGTTAGTTCGGAAAAACTCCGCAATTATTTTTTTTTATTTGTTTTGACATGACCCATATTTACGATCTTCATTTTAACGGGTTCCAAATATATGATATTTTATTTAGTCTCAGAGTAAGGAAGGGGTAGAGGGAACAATACTATAGAATCGGGGTCTCAAAAAGTGGTTCATTAAGCGACACCCCTATACTAAACCTCCCAAGCGGCAGTTTGGTGAAACAGTATCGATATCTCGATAAAAACTCGAAATTTATCTGATGTCAGCTAATAAGGATAAGTATAATGTGATATTTTCTTACGACATTTAATATTTTATAACAGTTTTCTTTATAAATACGTAATGCACTTTAGTGTTTGTTGTTAACCGTATTAATTATCTAAAGGCAGTTACGTTGTTACTAACATGTAATAGTTCCTAGATAACCAAAAGCAATCTTATATAAAACAAAATCGTCTTCTAAAGCAATCACATCAGATTTTCCTCTTATTTGATATTTTGACATATTTGACACTTCGATAATAAAACAATCAAACAAAGCACAAGATAAAGGTTTAAAGGTTTTGTTGACAAGCGTTCGTGGGCACGTAAGGACAAGGGATAGACCAATAAGACAAGGACCAGTGACCACGTGATTGTGCTGTAGTCACTTTATTTCGGGTTGAGCTCGCTTGAGAGGTTTAGTATATGGGTGTCGCATAATGAACCACTTTTCAAATCGCATTGCTCCCTCTACCCCTTCCTTACTCTGAGTATTTAGTCAACAGAAAATTTAAAAAACGTAGTATATAAAAAGTTCTTTTTATCTTGTAATTTAATATTATATGACCACAAATACCTTGAACTTATCTATATGGTTTTATTTGTTTACGAAAGGGGTTTATATAGGTTCATTAGTTTGTGAATGAAAATTGACCATGTTAATTTGTATATTTGGATTAATATCTCTTTTCTTAAATATAAATTCTTAAATATCTTATAGGTTTAGTGTTCCGTACCTATGCTTTCATTGACATAACTTAATATGAATATTTCGGCTTTTACCATTTCTCTCCTCAGCTTAAATACCCCAAAAACTTGTTTCCAGTTCCATTCATGTCAACTAATAAAAAAACAACCAAAAAACAATAATAATAAATAACTTTTTATAGATAAAATCTGGGAACTTCTTACTTAAAATAATTTGGAATCTCATCCAATTTACAAGTTTAGAATTAGTATTATTTGACTACCTATTTAAAGCCTGGTTCTTGTGAACTTCAAAAGTAAATAAATTAAAATTTATCCTTAATATCCCAAAACAAAAAGTTTCAAAAATTTAAAAATAATAAAAAAAAGTCAAAGATATATAGAGCCATAATATAAATTTATATATACGTACTATATATTCTGATATTTTAAAATACACAATCAAATCTAAAATAACAACATTAAAAAATTGGTTTATAAATTATAATAATTAAAATTACTGAAATGAAATCAATTTCATACAGATAAGTAAGGACATTAATATGTTGTCATGAAGTAGTTAAGGCAATTGTATAATAAAAAATATATCTAAAGATATAATGCATAACAATCAATTATATTTTGTAAACCTATGACTAAATAATTACAGAGAACCAATTAAAACCAAATTAAATTATTTAATATTAATAACTCGTTTTTCCCCATAAATAAAAAATTTGAATTGCGGAAAAATGACAAATTCTTTTAATCATTGATATATATATATGTATATATATATATAGGGTGAGAGAGAGATAAAGAGAGAGAGGGAGAGAGAGAGAGGGAGAGAGAGAGAGAGAGAGAGAGAGAGGGAGAGAGAGTCTCGATAATCCGAGTTGAATGGGCCCGGCGCTACATGAATTATTATTATTATTATCAATTAACTCAGACTATATTTATTTTCAAATATTACATTAGTGTTTTATTTTTATCAGGTTTTCAAATAAGTTCATTTTAATCTGTTTCCACTCACCCACTGTGCACTGTTACACACTTAATTCCCGCACAATTGTTTTCAGTGACACACCTTTATCAATACGCAACCACGATCTATTTTCACAGCTAAAGGAAGCTCGACGATGTTTTCGTTTACTCATTATAAAAATGTTACGCGATCACGCGATGCTTTCGGTTTAAGATTTGATTTGAAACTGAAGAAGAAGAAATAAATTAATAGACTCTCCTGAATTTGAATAATGTAAACACAGCTGCTGAGGGAGAAAAGGAATTCCATGAAATCATACGGAGAACGGACCCATCTCTATTCTTACTAACACTGTCCTGTCCTAATAGTGTTTAATTCAGGGAATCCTCTCAATCTCCTCTCCATGAACTCTCTTTCCACTCGGAGCATCGGAGCTCGCACTGTCACGACTTTGTTGTATATATAATATTATAATAAAAACACATATACACATTATAACTAATATAAGTTAACCTTGTTCTAATAATATTCAGGGTGGTCCAAAAGTCTCCCCCCCCTTCCTTAACTTTTGAACTGTTTGAGATATATTGATGAAACTTGGGGATCTGTTCCTTGTAAAGGGAAGTTTGATTTCATGCAATCTCCCAGTAGGGGCAACCACCCATTTGGCCACCTAACTTTAAAATATTAACCAAGAGTGCATATTTTTTAGCAGATTTAGATTCTACGGCGAAAAATAAAAATATTTTACTTCAAACTTTTTTTTCTATCTCTAATATTTTTCCCCCTATAGAAAGGCTAAGGAATAAAAATGGTAAATATCAGCGCATGGGGGCAAAATGGTGGTTGCCCCTAGTACGCGAGTGGATGAATACACACTTCCCTTTACATGGTACAGATCCCCCAAGTTTCATTACTTTATTTCTAACCGTTTAGATTTTGTAACGATCTAAGAGTTATTTTTTTACTATTTCTGAAGCATTATTTTGCTATCTTAGCCCCCCTTTGTTTCATTAATTCGTCTTTAGCCGTTTGGTAAAATCCAAACGTATTATCGGAAAGGTTATTTTGCTATCTTTGCCCCTCTATAGCGGAAAATATCGGAAATAGAAAAAAAAGTTTCAAGAAAAAGTTTATTATTTTTCACCGTAGAATCTAAATATGCTATCAAAAATACATTCCAATTTGAAATTTTGAAGTTGGGTGGCCTGGGGGCAAAGTGGGTAGTTGCCCCTAGTGGGCGATTGCATGAAAACAAACTTCTCCTTGCATGGTAGAGATCCCCTAAGTTTCATTAATTTATCTCAAACCGTTCAAAAGTTAAGAGGGGCGGGGGGGAGACTTTTGGACCACCCTGTATATTTCCATACATTCAAATTTATTATTAGAAAAATCTAGGTAAAATAAGAGGGAGAAAAATTAGAAATAATAATACACAGTAAACTGTGTTACGAAACACTCCTAAATGCTACTTCAAATACAAACATGTCAATTGTCAAAAGTCAATATTGATTTCTTAATTGATTGTTAAATAATTATTATGCTATCTGTCTCTCAATACACTTGAATTTGCTCTTTTATCTTATCTCTTCAATGGAAGCTCTTTGAATCTTGGTTTTTTAACTTTAGAAAAAAATAAATGATTACAAAAAAATATAGCTTTTTTACTAATCTTTTATTTTTTTTTATAGATGTAGAGTATTAAGACAAATAATTGATCAATTATCATTTAAATGAAAATAACTATTTAAAAAAATAATAATAATAATAAATAATAATCTTATGCTTTATTATAATACAATGCTACTAATTAAAAATATTTGGTTATTATTTAATTAACCATTGGCTATTTAACATCAAATAATGGCGAGTAAGTTCAATAATTGAGTTTTTGGTGGATTTACACGTTACACGTTTTAAGGTCCCTTGATCCAAAAATGTCTTGTCTGTCATCTGTGCAGGCGCGTGGAGCAAAAATTGCGAGGCCGATTTTGACGGTATTTGGAATACATGTTAAAACAAAATCACAACCCTAGGCGAAATCGAGAAATTAATTTTAGCTCCAAACTCTTTTTTGTTCACGTTTAAGTATAATTTTTAAAAAAATTATTAAAATGATTAAAAAATTCTAAAATGTAGTCCATTTAAATATAAATCCAACGATATAGCCCATTATCCCGGGGAAAATCTAGTTCCTGAGAAAATAGCCAAATTTGGCAAATAGGGCAAAAATAGGAAATTGCTTCCATATACAGGGTGTCCTAGTTAATATGGAACAGCGAAATATCTCCAGAACCATAATAGATAGAAAGTTGAGGTTTTCAGGATTCGATAATGGTTATAAATGCGCTTCCAGAACCTTTTCTGTGATCAGCATAAGTGCGTGCAGTTTAGATAATTAAAAAAAAGTGAATAGGAAGCCATATTTTTTAGACTAGATTTGGATTCTATGGCTAAAAATAAGATATTTTTACTCCTGGAAATTTTTCGCTCGGAGCATTAGTATGTCGTCTGGAGAGCCCTGAACCTGCTAAAATTGAAACTCTAAGTCCATTTGGTAATCTAGTCCATACACTTTATCCTTTCGGTCGCCGTTATACTGCATTTAAATAGTTATTTATGCACCTAGGGAGTAAAGTAAGCCATTATTCCCTGAGCGAAAAAGTTGGTTCTTGAGGCGAAGCCAAAGGAACCATGGTCCCTAAATCCCGAGGCGAAGCCGAGGGAATTAGACATTTTAACTCTATTTAGCTCCCGAGGCGCAGCCGAGGGAGATAATTATCGCGAGGGGAATAATGACACTTTACTCACGAGGTACATACAATATTTTATTTCCAGTAGGAAGAAAATACACATTTTCGTCCATTGCACAGTTTTTATTTATTATTTTAATAAATAACAATAATTATTAGCACTTTTAATTGCAGATATAAGAGAGTCAGTATTAAAAACAAATAAGAATTGTAATTGAACTCAAATAGAAGGTTATTTAGATGCAGGTTATAAACAAAGATAAACATGGACGAAAAAGCAAGTGTCGCCAACCTGATTTCAACAACTTCAGTACATTAGCCATTCATTTTCTACTATTTATAAAATAATTAAGTTGCAATCTTTACTTTTTTGCCCTACTTTACTTTTTCGCCCTACTTTTACTTTTTCTCCCTACTTTTTGAGTTCAGGGATGAAAAGACCTGTTTTAGTCCCTCTAAACTAATTCAAAATCATAACTTTTTTTCCCTACTAGAGATAAAAAAAATTGTAAACTATAACACATAAAAACGCATTGCCGCAGATCTCTAGTATTCGATGCAAGACTACCTACAAAAAAATTATGGTCAGTAGAGGAAGGTGCATTCTACATAGTTCTACAGATGTCCGAGAGATAGACACTTGTTTCATGTACGATAATTCAGTCCAGGAACTAATTGACCGCACTATGTTTATTAATTAATTCTTTAATCTCAGCTCAAACATTGACAAATCGTCGAGTCTGGTGAAAAAATATGAACTTCGCCCATATATTAATAAAGGTCAAGTAATTTTATATTTAGAACCAATAGAAATGTTACAGTAAAACCTATACACTGATGAAAGAAAGGAAAAGAAAATAAATTTCAAACAACTGAAAAATGTTTAAATATCAAATATATATATATATATAAATATAAATATAATATAAATAAAGTATATAAAATGTTTTTACAAAGGTTAAGCTAACAAGAGAATGTAAAGATAAAAAAAAAAACTTGTAGTATAACATATTAGCATAATAATATAATAGTCTAAGATCATAATAATCTGAACTTTATCATTATATATTTAAAAATAGAGGACACATATTCTAAGATTAACTAAAATTTTAGGGCAACCTACATAATCTTATCATTTAGATGAAATAACTCTACCATATCAACATCAACACTTCTAACAAATTGCACAACTTTAACATGAATAGATACCTGAGCTTAATGTGAAAAATATAAAAATAAAGGTCCATACAGCATACAGAGCTTGAAGGTTTTACATAGCGTTGTCATAATTCAGAAAACTACATTTTTTTGTTTCGTAATTAAAAATATTTAATATGAAAGAAAGAGCTCATACTTATGAAACTTAAATCCATATTATCAGAATAAATTAAACTTTCCATATTTCAAAATATCAGAATGCATCGTGAAATGATACGAAAACTGAAACTGAGACTTATCTCTTGACTGACTCACTAGGTCTAAAAACACTAAAAGCTAAATACCACGAAACATTTTTGTGCCGGAAGGTTATATAGTCATGTTATAATTGAACTGAACAACAGGTTAAACAAATAGCTTTTATTTACCGTATCTGCCGTATCAGTTTTAAGTTTTTGTTTCTTTTTCTCAAATTTTCATTGGAGTAATTTACTAATGTACCTAGTGCCACATATATATATATATATATATATATATATATATATATATATATATATATATATATATATATATATATATATATATATATATATATATATATATATATATATATATATATATATATATATACATATATATCTATATATATATATACTATTATATTTAATAAAAAGAAATATTGTTTTGATCACAATTTTTTCACGCCCTTTCAAGAAAATAGTGAGAAAGAGAGCTCGTACTTTACCATCTTTTTTAGTTCTGCAAAAACACTAAAAACCAAAAAGTTTGTGTGAACACAGACACCTCAAAAAAGAATAAAAAATTATCTTTAGTAGCTAGAATTCAGTATTAAATTGTCAATATATTTACAGATATATATATTTCTAAAGAATTTCATTAATGTGAAAGAGTGTTGTAATTCATGTTAAAAAATTAAAACAATGTTGACTGATGTAAAAAACGGGGGAAAATTAAATAAATTTACAACCATACGAACTAGGACGAGTGGAAGCTATGTGCCACACAAATTGGCAGTTTATTTCTCCTTTATTTTATTCTTTTATAACAATAAAGTGAATAATGCAGCTATCATGAAATTTAGATGAGCTGTTTTGTTGATTTAAAAGATTAATCTGATTATATCAACATTAATTTTATACTCCAGGGTAAAATGAGTAGTGAATTTTAAAAGTAATGAGTAGGATTTATCTATTTTATTTAGTTATATATTTATTTATATGAGTAGAAATAATAAATTATAAGTCCTATTGAATATTATTCAGCTAAATTAAATAAATCAAAATACTTTATTTTTATTCAAACAAAGAACACTATCTTTAGTATCCTTTATTATAAGTCTTAGCTAAGCCAATGATCAAAATAGTTTTAAGAAAAATGTATTACTTCCGAATGATTCCTGTTATTTAGGTTCATGGCTGTTAATATTTCTGTTTCGCAATTTTTTGGCTGTACAAATTAAAAGAATTAAAAAAAAATTACTATTATAATTTATTCATTAATTATAAAGAATTTATCGTAAAAAAAAATACTAAACAGTACGAATAACATAACGTGTAAGATTCTATACAGTACCGCATTTCTTCACAAGTTATAACCTTCTCTTGTTTACGAGGTTCAATTGTAACCATAGAGACTATATAGTAACCTTTCGGCACAAAAATTGTTCCTGGTTTTTAGCTTCTCGTCTAAAAACACCTTCTGTCTTGTGAGTGTTTGTATTAAACTAATTACAACAATTAAAGTTAATTTAATTGGTTTCTTATATTGTACATATGAAGTAAGTTGAAAATTATATTAAACGGAAGAAAATAAAAAGAAAGAATCAAGTTGATTCTTAGAATTACAAAACAGTTTAATTTTCAGGTTGAGGTTTTTAACAGTGCTACATCCGGTTCTTCTCTTCACCTTTGCTAAGAAATCTGTCATTTTTATCGAAACTCACTCAGGTTCTTTGTACACAGAAACTAAGATTCTTAGAAGTTTGTTTTTATTTGTCTTAAAACTAAAGATGTAGGAAAGAAAAAGTGGAGTTTTAAGGATTTTATATCTAAATTATTATTCGTAGAATCCGGTATTTCGTCGTCTTTTAACTGTGTCGAATTTCCGGAATTTCTCTTACTAACAAATTAATTTAATTACAATGTTCATTTTGTTTTTTATTAATTTATTTTAAAAATTTCTTTAATATGGCTTTAAAGATTTACAACTTCGTATATAAGCTATCTAAGATGTTATTCGCCGTACGATAGCGTTACATACTATAAAAATAATTGTGTTTCGTTTAACATTGATGAAAATAATCCAAAAGTCTCTCAAACGCCTATAAATAAATTAATCTGGACCGCAACTAATATGTTTCGTTTTATTTATTAATTGTGTTACTCTTATAATTTGATAATATATTAAATTGCAAAAAGGACAGTTAAAATTTATTGATTTTTCTGTAACAAAAAATGAATCGATTATGTGTATTCCTTAAGTCTTGATTATTTTAGATTTTTTGATTCCACTAATTAGGATGCTTTTAATTGCATTTTTGCTTATCTTATTTTTTAATTGACAACAATATTCTGCAAAATGTTGCACTAGTCGGGCTCCATTAAAATGTCATCTAAACTTTAGGTTTTGGAGGCTGCTGAATCCAAATTTGAAGTCAAATGTCTCCTTTACATAGAGTTTTCCCGGATGTGCGCCTAAAGTTCCGGAAAAATTGTGATTTTGGTTTCGACCCAATTTTTCGCCCATAAAAATGTTGTAATATATATATATATATATATATATATATATATATATATATATATATATATATATATATATATATATATATATATATATATATATTGGGCGTTTGAATATCGTCAAACCATAAATAACACGAATCTGAAGTAATAATAAATCTGCTGACCTTACTTTTTAAGAAAATTGAAAAATAAGAAACAAAAAAGTGATTTTTCCTTGTATTTCTATTACTTTTTCAGTCATATAAAAAAGTTTGGTTATATTTTTCTGATATTACTCTAGCTTGAGAATTACTGTATATGTAACCGAGGGGGGTACAAGACATACAACATTTGGGGGGAGGGGGTATATTAAAATTTGGACAAAACTACAACTTGTATGTTGTACTTTTTTCAATTAAATATGATATGCTAAATTACTACAATATCCCCCCCCCCCCCCCCAAATGTTTCTTGTGCGCCCTCCTCCCTCGACCACAAGAGTCTAGATGTCCAAAAACAATGTCTACTCGATCATCTTAATTTTAATTAATTTATAATTTAATTTAATTTATTCAATTCAATTCAATATTACATAAAATTATAACAATATATAAAAAAAACATATATAAGAATTTTTTATTAATTTATGTATAGGATTTTAGATTATTATTTCTACAAAAATACAACGCCAAAACATATAGAAATTTTATACAAATAGAAATCTATTCTTTTGGTGGAAAATAGATAAATATCATTGTAATATTTCGTCTTATGAGGGCCCATATAGGAGGCTCGGACCCATAGACCCGAGCATTAATTATTTTAAAAAATTGTATGACTCATTTTTGGACTTTTATGTCATCTACATACATATATTTATCTATTTAATTCGGGTATTTTTAATCTTGGAGTTACATAAAAAATTATCTCTAGTTTCAATCACTATTTATTAATTAATATGGTGTATATTATTAGTTATAATAAAGTTATTTGATGCTATAGTCATAAATAATACGAATGAAAAAAAATACCTTTCCCGGGTTTCGAAGTCAAACCACAGGCTGTTTGCGAATGCTCAAGGAGTTTGCTCAAAAAGCGTCCACACCAAAGCGCATCCCTGTTTGCAAACACGATGCGTGTCCGGTGTGGACGCGGCTTTACCATAATTGTTGTATAATAAGATTGTTTATTATAACTAAACATAAATGATTCAATTAAACTTAATAGGTAAATAGAAAGAATCAATCTACCTTTATAGCTTCGCTTCGTTCCTTCAATCCATCCTATGTATATCTTCATTTTCCATTATATTCTCTAAATGCTGTTATAAATATACGTAGAGTTAACTTTGAAAGATATTATCGTCGATATTACACTGAATAACGAATCGATCTATCTCAAAAGACAAGATTTCAACACAGAACAACGAAAATGAATAAAATATAAACTACATACGAAAGATGTACTTTTCGAAAGAAAAACGTATAAAAATCAAAAAGAAACATTTGAATTATAACACACTGTACAAATATAAAGACCCGCAACCCGATTTAAAATACTTTTCCTCGATTAAGAAGTGAATTTAAAGTAAGGTTCGAAAAAATTACTGTTGACCTAATTAGAGAAGTAAAAACAATATGGCCGACGCACGAATACTATGGGAAACCGCCACGTCCCAGCTACTCGCCTTTTTCAGGGCTACCACACAACCATCGTATCAAAATTAAATAATCTAAAATTTATTATAAAAAATTGTTTAAAATAAAAATAGTATTATAAATAATAATTATTCTTCATGGTAATATTATATTTTAAATATGTTTTTAGTTTAACCGAAACAAAATATGTTTAAGTTATTTTATTTTTAAATAATTTTGTTCGCATAGATTGGTTTAACCTCATTGTACTGTGGTAAGTGAAAAAATATTTTGTTTACATAAGTTTAAATTAATAAATGTTTAATAAAAAGACTTTGTTTGTTAAAAAAATGCCATTTTAAGTTAAAAGTCGAACTACATAATATGGAGCCCCGTCGTATATGGAGCCCCTATTATACATCCCAAATCGCTACTATCGATTGTTATATTGACGCCATATCTCGATATATCCAAATAATGTGTGATTTTCGTAATTTTACACGTTTTAACGAAAATGTGTTTGTTTTGGGTTTGAATTTAATTTTGTTAACCTACATTTTTTTTGTCCCTAGAATTTTTAATCGCCGCTCCACACCGCTTCGCGGAGCACTCATTTCTAAAGAAAAACAACCCACCTGCATATAGACCAGGTAGAGTTCCAAATCGAAATATAAAAGAATTTAACAGACAAGATATATCGATATATAAGTCTTGAAAAAGGTCAATAGTGAGATAACGCGTTATCAGAAAGTGCCCCATATTATACTATAGTTCAGCCGTCAAGGTATATATGTCTATGTTCTATATACAAATCTACAGTTTTGGTCCGATCTCGATGAAAATTTGCATATTTGACCATCAAAGCAAGGAGAAAATCACTGTCCACATAAAATTTTGGTACACAGGGGTACGGGGTAAACACAAGTGATAAATACGGGGTCAAAGTAATGAATACCCTTCATGATGCATATCATTGAAAAGCTCTTTAAGAGTACAGTAATTGTTGTTATGTTCATTTATGGAGGCAAAATGGAAAAACACATCTAAAAGTCAACGTATGTGTGAATGTTCTTTATAAAAATCTCCAGTTATTGTCTAATCTCGATGAAAATTTTCACACTTGACCTTCAAAGCAATGGGAATTTCGAAATTTAAATTTTGGTACACAGGGGTACGGGGTACAACAAAAGTGATGAATGTGGGGTCAAAGTAATGAATACCCTTCATGATGCATATCGTTGAAAAGCTCTTTCAGAGTACTGTCATATTGTCATTTAGGAGGGGGGGTAAATTTGGAATGTTTGCAAATTATCTTATTAAAGAGGAGGGGACACAGAAATAAGTGGGAGGGATAGAATCTTGATATTCTCGCATAGTAAAATAGTTTCTTGACGGTAGTTTATAAACTTATCACATTAAAATAACACTCCGTAGCGAAGCACGGGTATCCAGCTAGTATTGTAGGAAGTAGGAAAATGTGGTGGTAATAAGGGCCCCGCAGACCCCGCCGCGCGGGGCCCCTGGAAGGGAAATAGAGGGGCCCCTAAAAGTTTCCAGGGGGCCTCCAAAACCTACTAGTAGGAAATATGAATTTTTATGGCTGAAGAAACCATTGTAGTGTCTTTCTGGCTAGCATGCCGGATTTTTAAACCATACATGGTTGAAAATGAATGGTGGTGTATTTAATATTTTTTCAACTTTGGATATGTCCAAATAAAACTGAAAAAATCATTAATCATTGATTTTGTTGACTGCTTGGTATAGATCACTCAAGTTTCCAATCACACTGTCAATTAAAACATAAAAAACTACAACTTTGAAGCGATTTTCTGGGTTCTCTGTGGTTTTTTCTTGAAACCCATCGGGATACGGCTTAGTAATGTTTCGCTTCTCAGTCTCGGTACCGGGAAATTCTATCGCAAACTTAATCACCACACCTGGCTGACAACTTTAATATTAACTAATATTATTTTTAATTATTATTACGAATATAATTATTTTATATTTCAATCTTAAATATTGGCGTGATTGGGTGTTCGGGGCTTGAGAAGCGGGGCCCTTTAGGGGAGGTCCGGGCGTCCCGGCATCAGCCGTACCTGCCGCCCCTAACGATCCTCAACTGAGTATTTCTGCAATGTGCGACAGCGACTCATTATGAAAAAGGTGTAGTTCAATAACCAACGTCTTCATACAAAATAATAGCAAGCACAATTACACATATTGTGCTTTCCAAGTCTCCAAGTAACCCCTAGACCAGGGGTTCCCAACGGGGTCCAGGTGGACCCCCTGGGGGTCTATGGAAATTTAAAAGGGGTTTATAGTATTCCAGGGATCTATTGGGTGGGGGTCTTTGATAAATTTAAAATGTTTGAAGATTGATTATTTCAAGAATCTAAAAGAAACATTTTCGTATCTTACGAAAAACTACTACGAAAATTAAATAATTTCTTAAGCCGTCAACTTCAGTAAATAATGCTGGTGGATTAGAAGCCTCTTACAATATTTCATAGTTAATTGCAAAATACGGATATCCACACCCACTGGTGAAAAATTAATATCGCCCACCAGCAATAAAAAAAGGTGATAAAAACAGTTATGAAAATGAACCCTGGACCAGTTTTAAAAAGTATTCCGCACTGTAATTACTCCACACAATGTCGTATGAATGAAATGTCAGAAGATACTAAAAAAAACCTAAATTTGTGAATTGAAAATTAGTAAATTTTTTGTGTAGTGTTGAATACACTTTTTGTAGAAACAGCATTTTGATGTTATACCTATGTTCGATATTATAAATCCAGATTAAGAGAAATTACAGAAGAATTTCTTTCAGCGAACTGTTACAAATGTACACTACAGGTGAACATATATTTGTTTTGATTTTTTTTTTTTTTAATTTACACTGAACACTTAAAACAATTGAAAGAGATATGTTATATTAGCTATAGTGACTTTACAATGATAGGTAATTTCAGGCCAAATTTTTTTTAAAAAATCAATATATCACACAATGACCACATTAATAAAAATCTAACTATTGTCCAATTACAGTATCTGTACATCTGAAATCAAGTTTATAACTGTTATCTGAAATCTGATATAAGCAAATTTATTCTAATTTTTTGTCCAAGTTCTTAGCACAATTGTTATCTTTTAGGATTTTTAAGTGCAATATTTAAAATTCTGCTAACGTTTTATGCTGTATATTAATGGAAAAATGCAGGGGGTCGATTAAAAAATCATTTTTTTTAAAGGGGTCGATGAAGGAAAAAGGTTGGGAACCCCTGCCCTAGACTATTTGAAGTTAGAGGTGGTTAGAAGGCTGCTTTAGAACAGCAGAATCCAGTCGATTGCTTCGATTACAATTTTTCGTGTGATGACGTTGTTTGGTTATTGAACTACACCTCTTTCTAATAATAAAAAAAAGAAAGGTTTGAAATCAAGTATTATAAATTTGTATTCCTTAATATTTTCTTGACTTTCATTTTCATTTTATTATTACAGATATATTTTTAAAATAATTTAATAGTAGTATTAAATTTATTAAATTTTAAGATAAAATAAAAATGTATCGGATATAGCAGACGAAATACATTAAGAGGAGAGAGGTCATAAGGGCATCAGGTCATTAAGGGTGTGAGAATATTATCTTACAGTTTATGGTTTCTTTTCAAATTTAACTTTCTATTTTGTTATTTTATTTTATTTTTAATTGTTATACTGAATATATTTATAGATTATTAATCAAAAGCAATGCATTGACGAATAATTTAAATAATATAATAAAATAACATAATATATATATGAAAATAAACTAATATTAAATTTAATGATTAACACATAGTTTTATTTCAAAATAATAATATATACATTATAGCATATACTATATTCATATATCAATATGCAATATGTAAATAATGTATAGTACATATATATATATATATATATATATATATATATATATATATATATATATATATATATATATATATATATATATATATATATATATATATATATATATATATATATACATATTAATTAAAGAAACTGGCTAGCATTAATAAAAATGCAATATCGTAGCTGGTATGGTATCTTTTTCTTAAAGTTAAACTGTCTCTAAGTCACATAAAACAGTTAAATTTACATGAAAATAATTACCCCAAAAATTAGCTATCAAAATAACTAACTTTCACAGAATAAAATCATTTCACAAAAAAGTTTTTATATTCGATAAATATTTTAAGTGAAGAAATATAAAGATATCTCGTTAACAAAAAATTAAAATAAAATATAATAATTTACGAATATTATTGACAGTGAATTAAAAACTTGAACTATTCCTGTAAATAAATTATAAAAATCATATTTATTTTTAATCAAGGATTAAATTTCGAATATAATCAATGGAATAAGCAGAAATGTGTAATTTCAAAATATTAAAAAATAAATATAAATTTATTTACTTACAATTATTCCTTTTCTTAAAAAAAAGACTGATCCTTGTATTTTTCAGTAGATTTATTTTATTTGTCCTTTAGATATATTATTGTTTTTTATTCTTTTAATAATATTTAAATGAAAATTATTTTCAAAACACTTTGCACTTTAATATATTTATATTGTACTTTCACATGATTTCATAAAGTAATATCAATTAACTTTGGTTAATTCATAGTAACGTAACGTTAAGAAGGGAAAATAATTAATTTTAAAATATTAATTTGGTAGATTTATTTTTATAAAACAAAAACAAGTATTTTAAAGATTATTTATTTAGAAATTATTTATTTTATTTTTTTATATTTTTTTATACGTAATTTGAACTGGGTAGAGTACAGGGGATATTCGCGGTTAGTTGACGTGTGGGTCGACGCGAAGCTACTGGCGGGAACATTCTGAGTTGATTCTAAAACAGTTAACTACTAGCGCTCCAAGTGGCTCTTCTAGTAAAATAATTTAGCCTATCAACAATCAAACCCCCCCCCCCCCCCCCCACACACACACACACCAAAAAAAGGTTTTAAAAAATCGGTTCCACAAACTCAGCTAAAACTCTAGATACCATCGTAGTCATACTGAATTTAAATTCTATTTACTATTATCATTAAATTGATTTTAAATTATAATTTAAGTCAAATTATAATTAGTATTAACTACGGGAGGCAGACAGAGAAAAATAGACTCCAGGGCCGGGATTCAAAACACGACGGGATCATGGATATATAGGAGTCCTGTGATTCGAATCCCGGCGCTGAAGTCTATTTTTCTCTGTCTGTCTCCCGTAGTTAGTACTAATTATAATTTGATTTAAGCTAAATCAGATTTATTTTCATGAATATCTATATATTTTCTTTTATATAAAAACATAAAAAAACTTATATGTAATTAGTAATTACTGTAAAAACGATAAATAAAAATCATAATTTTATTATAAAGCATATATTTTGTAAACGTAATTTTAAATTAAGTTTTTCTTTTGTGGACTTGGTTTTTTTATATAAGTAGTTGGTTGTTTCTTTGGAATGTAAGTCCTTATTATATTTGATTAAAACAAGCTTTCGCCTAGGGAACCTAGGCTTCTTCAGGTTTTTGAAATACTGTAAATTTAGAGAAACAAATGATCAAAATGAAAACGAATTTTGGAAAAGAAAGTCTTACCAAAGTTAATTTTGATTGTTTTAATGTTTTTTTGAAAAGAATTAATTTTATTTTTTTAAATGTTTTTAAATGACACCTCCCGTTTTAGCTAAATACTACACCCTGCCCTACATAAAACACACTACTGAACAAATTAAAAAATTGTTTCGACCTTATAATAATATCAAAATAGCTCAAAAAAATTCCACCACCCTAAAATCAATTTTATACTCCAAACTCAAAGATTCTATCCCTCCTCTGCAACAAAGTAACATCGTATACCAAATTAACTGTAAACAATGCCCTGCAACATACATAGGAGAAACTTCACAACAATTCAAAAACAGATTTCATCAACATATTAAAGACATCTCAAATAACAACACTAACACAGCTATATCAGAACACGCACACAACACTAAACACACATTAGACACAGATAAATATTATATTCTACACACTGAAAAACACCACCAAAAACGACTTACACTTGAAATGTTATACATAAAATCAAATACTAACAACATAAACTTGAAACAAGACACCAATAAATTAAGCAACATTTACACAAATATTATATTTAATACAAATAAAAATAAATAATTCAAAATTTTTGATTAGGTATGTCATTTAAAAAAATAAAATTAATTCTTTTCAAAAAAACATTAAAACAATCAAAATTAACTTTGGTAAGACTTTCTTTTCCAAAATTCGTTTTCATTTTGATCATTTGTTTCTCTAAATTTACAGTATTTCAAAAACCTGAAGAAGCCTAGGTTCCCTAGGCGAAAGCTTGTTTTAATCAAATATAATAAGGACTTACATTCCAAAGAAACAACCAACTACTTATGTAATTTTAAATGTTAACAATGTTTTTAATGATGTTTTAGGCATGAATATGCCCCGGAGAGGGGCGAAATGTAGCCAATTTTAAAACAATTTAGTTTGTTTATAATATTCAACCCTCTACGACCCACACAAAAGAAGACTATATTTAAAAAAAGAGGGACACACGGAAAGTTTTTAAAGTTATTTAAAAACACAAGTAGTTCATGAATATCTTTGACTTGATTTTTCCTGGATAAAATATGCATTATACCTTTTTTGAGTAATGTATTTTTTCTGCATTTTTGGATTTTTAGGGAGGGGGATCTCAAAATAAATTAAAATGTTCCACCATGGCAATATTAGTATTTAGGGGTATTTTTTTTTTTTTTTTTTTTTTGGTTGTAGTTTTAGTCCCGTTCAACAGCTCATTAGGTCATTACAGGACGGGGGTTATTATTAGATTATTATTATTATTATTAGATTATTATTATTATTATTATTATTAGATTATTATTTTTATATGTTTAAAATCCATGAAATTACATAATATAATAAGCAAATAATGGGTAGAATCTGCCCACTTCGTTTGTTACATCTTCGACCAAACACCCTGTATAATATTTTGATTTGATCAAGAAAAATTATTTCTTCTCTTATAAAATACATTTTAATCGTCAATTTAAAAATGAGTGTCAAAATCAGTCAACCGTTTTGTGGACTCAAATTCTTAGAGTGATTAGATAAAAGTGTCGTTAAATTTTAGTGAAATCTAAAAAAAAAGAAAAAAAAAAAAAAGAAGGTATTTAGGTTGTTTACTATATTCTCAATAGTTTTCTGTTTATTTAAACGATTGGCTTAATTTAATTATTCATTTTTTCTTCTATTTATATAAAAGAAGTTCTTACAATCTATCCAAAGTGTTCATAATATTTCCTCTCGTTTCAATATAATTTTCAAAATCTTGCATAAATTATTATGAAATCAACTTAGAAATATATTAGCCTTCATATCATTCTAAATAACATTCAAGTTTTAACTAAAGAAAAACTTTTTACACCGAAAATAGAACGATACGGATAATAATCTAAAGGCAAGTTAGTTATAAGTTATCCAAAGAAAAACTAAAAGAAACTAATTATAACCCTTTTTGTTCTTAATTAGGATAACCTCATAAGATAAAAACTTTGTTTGCGGAACTTAAATTAATGAACGTTTTAAAATATTTGTCCGAGAAGTATCTCGTAAAAAAAGTTTCGTTTAAATCGTGAACATGATATTTTTGTCGGAAGAGGATCTGCTGAACGTAGAAATTTGAAGAAAATCAATTTTCCTTGGGTAAGTTAATCAGCTCAAATTGGTATTCTTCTGTGGCGTAACTATGGGCCCACGCCCAGAGCCAGGGGGCCCTAAAATCCAGAAATAATTGAATTAATATCCATGTACCAACGTCGAGGGGGGTCCCCAATCCTAAACGCAAGGGTTTTTTTTTGCACATCGATTTTCTTTGGTGAGGGGCCCCCAAAAATTACGCATTTTTTTGTGTCTTTGACAAAAACGGCGTGTTATATATATTTGAAATTACTCTTGCAAGCCTTTCATTTGATCCCCAACCAAATTTAAATATATTTTTTTTTCGCTTGCATCTTCCATTTTGGATTTGAATGGCTAATAATTTTGAGTTCGCTATATTTTTCTTGTGTACGTGTCAAAAAGAATGCTGCAAAGATTCATGTTTTATCTCTTTTGTTTTAAAAAATATTGGACCGTTCAGAGTGACAGACAGACACAGGAACGAAACTATAAGGAGTTTCTTATGAGGGTTTGTTTTTGGTTTTACAAACGAAACCCTAGAAAGAGTTTAATGGTTTTATTACTGTTGGAGACCAACAGTTGTAAATTGTATTTTTTACTTTATTAAATAATAAAGTAAAAAATCCTTTCTATATTTATAAAAATACATAAATATAATGAATTCTTTTCTATAAAAATGGAAATATTTAGCACAAGATTTCTTCAAAACCGACACATCACTTTCTACACTTAAATTTCGTTAACTTGATGTTTATTATAAATAACGTAAAAGGAATGTTAACCGGGTGGGATAACCACAGTGCAACCTCCTTTCTTTTCCTGTATGTTCAGAAAGGGTATCACTCTTCGCTGGAATTCGGATATCTTTTCCCAGACATATTTACGTATTGTACGTAACGTAGCGTAAGGAATACGTAACGTAAGCGTAAGGAATACGGAACATACGTTCTACTCTACGCACTCAACCTCAGGATCTGCTAGCAGACACATCGCTATACTTGGTAGAAGCGTTCCGGACACGTGCACGTGTCTGCCACTTTATCATGTCTCATAAACTTTAGTAATTACTTAATTTAGTCTCAGGGCCCTCAGCTACATCTTTAATCAACTTAAATCACCTCTTCTCTTCTCATCGAGTCCAGGAAGAAGACGTCGGGACTTCGTCGCACCTACGTCGCCATGCAGCCAGGCACCACGGCTAAGTCCATTTTCAGTATCTAATTTTTATGTATCATTAATTTAAATTCAGTGTGAATGTGTGCGTGAATGATTGTTTTGGTGTGAAACAATGCTGTCTTATATAACTTAACTTAACTTTTAACTTGTGTATGAATGCGTCTGTGAATGAAGCTTCACTTTCATTAAATTCACCTTTTTTCATGATCTATTGTTTGTATTTGGTTACGGAACAAATACAGACAATTTATCCGTAATTTAACTTCAATTTTAATTTCTGTAAAAAAACTGCTGGTTACCATTTTACACATCGTGGCGTGTGCCACATAATTACTTATTTGTTTATATTATAATGCTCGTTCGTTAAACCAATTCTTTGTTCGTATTACTTTATTTTCCCTTTTAGGGTGGTCCTTTGGCTATATAAAGTTTCTTCATTTCAGACTGTTTTTTTGGAAATAATTTTTCTTAGATCCTCATATAAGGTGTGAACCATATGAGCCTAACAATTACCAAGTAAAATCATATAGCTCTTTCTAAATTATTTTAATTAGGCGAAACTGTCACTTTCGACGAAAACTGAATAATAATAGTGGCTGGCTATATATCTTATCTCTAGCTTCTCCATTGATAAACCTACTCGCCTTGTTACAATACCAGCAAATACTATCGCTCTTAATTTTTTTATTTGGGTCCGTACCCAAAAATTGGTCCGATCAGACAAACTTTCTCATTCATACGAAAATATACTCAGTCCAGTGTTTTTCATTTACTAGTTTTCGAATTGTCGTAGGTACATTTAATTATTATTGAACATTATATCAAAATTTATTATAAAAATAACAATTTTTCATAAAAATAACTTCATTTTGGCGGGGCATCGAACTCGACCTGCTCTCTGTCCACGTTTAATGCAATTTTCTCAGGAACTTACCGGGAAAACGGCTTACATCGTTTGATTCGTTTATAAACGGACTACATTTAAGATTTTTTTTTGAAGTCAAAATCGTCGGAACCGTTTTTGATAAATAATTTTCTCTTCCATACAAATATCAATAAAATCGGATGAGTAGTTTTTAAGATGTTCTGTTGGTTCACAACAATTGAGCGACAGACTGACAGAACCAAATATTTTCTCTGATGTCTAAAATGGATTATTGTCTTGAAAGTTTTGAAATCAGTGACTTAAACAAATATGGTTTTTCAGAACGATCTGAAAGCTTCCGTGACCTTCGGTAAGCTCAGAAGCAAAATATTATTCTTAAAAGTGGTTCAGACGATTTGGCTTTAACAAAACATCAATTTTGTAGTATATTAAAATAATCATTCACCCGTATACAACTAATTTTTTCGGGAAAAATGTTTTATGTTCGAGATATTAATGAAAATTAAACTGATTTTGGGTGCAAAATTGAAAACGAAGTATAAACTATCAACTGTCTACTTTCTCATAAGCGTAGTATAAGAGAAAATATTGTGATAGCACGAAAATTCTATTTGAGATTTTGACAAGATTTACATATTTTGAGGCCCTTGGGTCAAAAGAGAGGTTTTTAAATCTGTAGTCTGTTGTCTGAAGTCTTTAGTCTGTAGTCTGTAGCCTGTAGTCTGTAGTCTGTAGTCTGTAGTCGGAAGTCTGTAGTCTGTAGTCTGTAGTCTGTAGCCTGTAGTCTGTAGTCTGTAGTCTGTAGTCTGTAGCCTGTAGTCTGCAGTCTGTAGTCCGTAGTCGGAAGTCTGTAGTCTGTAGCCTGTAGTCTGCAGTCTGTAGTCTTAAGTCATAATTCTTAATTCTTAAGTCTGTTGTCTGAAGTCTTTAGTCTGTAGTCTGTAGCCTGTAGTCTGTAGTCTGTAGTCTGTAGTCGGAAGTCTGTAGTCTGTAGTCTGTAGTCTGTAGCCTGTAGTCTGTAGTCTGTAGTCTGTAGTCGGAAGTCTGTAGTCTGTAGCCTGTAGTCTGCAGTCTGTAGTCCGTAGTCTGTAGTCTTTAGACTGTAGCCTGTAGTCTGTAGTCCGAAGTCTTAAGTCATAATTCTTAATTCTTAAGTCTGTAGTCTGAAGTCTGTAGGCTGTAGTCCGTAGTCGGAAGTCTGTAGCCCGTAGTCGGAAGTCTGTAGTCTGTAGCCTGTAGTCTGCAGTCTGTAGTCCGTAGTCGGAAGTCTGTAGTTTGTAGTCTGTAGTCTGCAATCTGTAGTCCGTAGTCGGAAGTCTGTAGTCCGTAGTCGGAAGTCTGTAGTCTGCAGTTTGTAGTCTGTAGTCTTTAGGCCGTAGTCGGAAGTCTGTAGTCTGTAGCCTGTAGTCTGCAGTCTGTAGTCCGTAGTCGGAAGTCTGTAGTTTGTAGTCTGTAGTCTGCAATCTTTAGTCCGTAGTCCGAAGTCCCGGGCTGTGAGGGCGTTGCAAGACTTTGTAAGTAAATGGCCCTCACCTTAACTTTTGTATATCATGACAACCGGTGCTTAGCAAGCCCTCCTCGACTCTTTCCAACACAGGCAACCCTTCTCTAATCAAATATAATGCACTCATTATTTACGCATTATAACTAAAGTCTATTTACAAATATAGAATGGATTCAGAGAAGTGAAGAAGTGTAGTCTGTAGTTTGTAGTCTGTAGTCTTTAGGCTGTAGTCTGTAGTCTGAAGTCTGTAGTCGGAGGTCTGTAGTCTTTAGACTGTATGCTGTAGTCTGTAGTCGGAAGTCTGTAGTCTGTAGTCCGTAGTCGCAAGTCTGTAGTCCGAAGTCTTAAGTCTGTAGTCTGTAATCTTTAGTCTGTAGTCTGGAGTCTGTAGTCTGTAGTATGTAGTCTGTAGTCTGAAGTCTGTAGTCTGTAGTCTTTAGACTGTAGCCTGTAGTCTGTAGTCCGAAGTCTTAAGTCATAATTCATAATTCTTAAGTCTGTAGTCTGAAGTCTTAAGTCTGTAGTCTGTAATCTTTAGTCTGTAGTCTGAAGTCTGTAGTCTGTAGTCTGTAGGCTCTTGTCTCTAGTCTCTTAAAAAATCTTATAAATGTTTTTTATATTAGTTCAGAAAAATCATAATCCGAAGCGAAATCAGGAATTTAATTTTACCTCAAAAACACTGAAAGCAAATTATTTCTCGAAAATGGTTCAGGCAATTTTGATTGAAACATATTTAATGTATCTCATTTAAATATAAATATAACTATATGTCGTTTTCCCAGGAGAAAATCAAACTGATTAGTTTAGCTCTGTATGAGTTAATTAAAACTCTGGTGGGATATTCATTGTTTAATTTTAAACCAAATTTGCAATAATTGTTTTAAAATTCAATAATTGAATAGATTATTGAAACTTTGAATCATTTAGAAATACTTTACTTAATATTAAAGTAAAGGGAGGTAGGAAATTTATCAAGAATAACCGGTGAATAATTGGAGTGATTATTTTAACAAATCACTTATAATTAAGTAGTGAAGTTGATGGTAGACTTAGACTTAGCCCGGGCTGTGAGGGCGTTGCAAGACTTTGCAAGTAAATGGCCCTCACCTTAACTTCTGTATATCATGACAACCGGTGCTTAGCAAGCCCTCCTCGACTCTTTCCAACACAGGCAACCCTTCTCTAATCAAATATAATGCACTCATTATTTACGCATTATAACAAGTCTATTTACAAATATAGAATGGATTCAGAGAAGTGAAAACTAGAATAACATCGATAAAGATATATTATTTGACGAATCTAAAGCTTGAGGAATTATTAAAACCATATAAATGTTTATGGAAATAAGATGTAACAAGTAAATTGTAACACAATCACGGGTGGAAAAGCATAACAAGTTGTCTAGGAAGATAAATAATTAATATAAGACTGCCAATTAATGTGGCACATAGCTTCCTCGCATCCTATATATCTTCCTATATTTTATTGATTTCATGCTTTTTCAAGCCATAATTGTAAAATTTATTCCCCTGTTTTTTTTATGTCAAAATTGTTTTGATTTGTTTACATGAATTAAAGTACCTATCAATTAAGCAAAAGTTAAAGAGCGTAGACGGTTGAAATTAATATGGTGCTACCTGCGGTCTACTTTCGACAAACCATACAAATTTCGTAACAATCGGATGAGTATACTTTTGAAAATATAGATGTATATAAATGTATGTTTGTGCTCATGTGAAAGAGAAACAAATGGGTGCAGAAGGTTCAAACCTATATGGTACCAACAATCGGCTAATTATGACCTACCTTACAAATTTCATTAAAATTGGACATGTAGTTTTTAAGATAGTTTGGTTTAAAAAAATTAAGCGATAAACCGACAGACTGACTGACAGACAGACACGGAACCAAAAATGTTCCCTAATGTCTGAAACGGATTTCTGTCGTGGAATTTTTGAAATCGGAGACGTAAAATATGTTTGTTCATCAGAGCTATCATATAGGTTCCGTTAACTTCGGTAAGCTAGGAAGAAGAATTGAATTCTCTGGCTTAAATAATATGACCGCAAAACAAAGATTGATTTTTTACTTTAATTAATGTTTTAAACATTGTTTATAATATTTATTGGATTTTTTTAATATTTCATTTTAGTATTTATAGGCCAAGCGCCAAAGACTTTGCACGAGAAAAAATTCGGGGAAAGCTGAATTTTGGTTTATGGCTTTATTTTGGTCCCGTGATGAACATACTAAGTTTTCCCCCTCGAGGGAGGTCGGCGTTGGTCGCCATTTTGAAAAAAAGGGACCGAAATTAGATTTTAGGCAAATATCTTCGTTCTCATCGATGATACAACAAAAATAGTTACTATCAAATTTGTAGGGCTTTAAATTGTCTACAAAAAAAGTTCGATGTCATTATACGCTAAAGTTAATAGTTTCGAAGCTATAGCGCTATATTTTGTCTCTCAGAAACAATAAATAATATGACAAGCAAAACCGGTAGGGGTAAAAATACGTAAATATAAAAGTGTCGCACTTCGTGGCGCTATAGCTTCGAAACTATTGACTTTAGCGTGTAATGACATCAAACCTATTTGTAGACAATTTAAAGCCCTACAAATTTGATAATAACTATTTTTGTCGTATCATCGATGAGAACGAAGATATTTGCCAAAAACCGAATTTCGGTCCCTTTTTTTCAAAATGGCGGCCAGCGCCGACCTCCCTCGAGGGGGAAAACTTAGTATGTTCATCAGGGGACCAAAATTAAGCCATAAACCAAAATTCAGCTTTCCCCGAATTTTTTCCCGTTAAGGGCCTTTTTTGAGCTAACGCTCTTGGCCTATTAGACGGATTAACACGTTTTAAGATCACCCTAGTCAGAAAATGTGGTTTTTTAAAAACCACATTTTCTGCCTATTTTCTGGCTGTGGTCTGTATTCTGGAATCTATGCAGACGCGTCAAGCCTTAACTAGTGGACCTATTTCGATCAAATTTAATTTATTTAAGCCATAATTTAATTTAAATCAAATTATAATTATTATTAACTACGGGAAACAGACAGTGAAAAATACACTCCAGCGCCGGGATTTGAACCACGGGCCTCTATATTTCCAGTATAGAGGCCCGTGGTTCAAATCCCGGCGCTGGAGTGTATTTTTCACTGTCTGTTTCCCGTAGTTAATAATAATTATAATTTGATTTAAATTAAAATTTAACTTTCCGTAGTATGAAAACTACCAAAAACTTAAAAATTGAATTTCGAATTGATTGTACAAGGTACAGGTACTAATTGAGTACTTTATAATTATAAGCGTTAATTCTTGGTTTAGTTCTAATGTCATAAATATTGACTGTCTAAATGTATATGAATATTGAAAGCTTGGATTCGGGACTGGTTATCGATTACGGTAGTGAAAAATCATTCTCCTGCGTAGCTTAGATGGAAGAGCTCTATACTGGAAATATAGAGGCCCGTGGTTCAAATCCCGGCGCTGGAGTGTATTTTTCACTTTCTGATTCCCGTAGTTAATAATAATTATAATTTGATTTAAATTAAAATTTAACTTTCCGTAGTATGAAAACTACCAAAAATTAAAAATTGAATGAGCCATAATTTAATTAATTAATGACCTAATGCTTTAATGAACTCTTTGCTGTTTATGCGTTTCGTCTGTTGAATCTGATACATTATATTTAAATGTAGTTTTAATAAATTACACGAATTTAAATAAAAGCATTCTAAGTATAGAAGTCTAGCCAAAGTGTTACGTATTAGAATAGTAAAAGGAATCGTTCCTTTATACTGGCACGACCATTTTATCTAGCGTGAGCTAATAATTTAAACATTGTTGCCGGAAGTATATTTTTTTCGTAACAGCTCATGATATGAATGATATCACGTAAATATGAGAAGGATGTTGTAATCAGCTTCTATACTTATTATTCTTTAAAGCCTCCGTTCTCTATTATGAATCTCCCTACCAGAGGTATGATACAGAAGAAACGATTTGATTTATTAATTTGCACAGTAAATCATTCAGATACAGAATGTGAAGTTATGCAACCGATTACCAAGATAAAGGATATATGCAGTTATTGCTTTAGCTACGTATGTATGAAAAAAATCCTACCGCGGGGTTCCGCAAGCCGAGCGAATTTCCATTGGAAATTTGTAGTTCAATGTTGTGCAGTTTAAACTTTCTTCATAACTACTACAATTGTTTGGATTATATTAAGTTAAGAAAATTTAAAAGGAATATTTTAGTTGGATTAGGGTTTTTAGAATATTGCTTAGTTAAACATAATTGTAGTAGTTTAAAAGAAGTTTAAACTTTATAACATTGAACTACAAATTTCCAATGGAAATTCGCTTGGCTTGCGGAACCCCGCGGTAGGATTATTTTTAATCTTCACTGACTCATCAGGAGGGGTTAGTGACGTCATAAATATTACGTCATAAATATACCGCAAGAAATTCTTATTATTATTATTACTAAATTATTATTCGAATCGCTATGGTAACTCATTTTTTGGATTCAGGACCTTAAAAAACATAAGAAGCAATACCTCACTTCATTTTTTGTATTTTTTAAAATCTTTGCTGACTCATTAGGAGGGGTTAATGACGTCATAATGATCCCATTTTCAATAGGGATCCTCACCTTAACGAGCTTGATTTTTCGGTGCAAGTTTTATTTTGATACGTCAATTCGTTCGAGAGCTATCAAGAATCAATGCTCAATCGATGCTTACAAGAAATCCGCTAGAAATACATATACCATATACATATATATATATATATATATATATATATATATATATATATATATATATATATATATATATATATATATATATATATATATAAATATATATATATATATATATATATATATATATATATATATATATATATATATATATATATATAAATATATATATATATATATATATATATATATATATATATATATATATATATATATATAAAGTTTTGTAAAACCTATTTTTTCGTGATCAGGGACCCTTGAAACGTATTTTGGCTACAGTCCCGGCTCCAACTCCCGCCATGCCAGTGGCTCCATTAGCGAATTTTTTCCCTTGGAAATTCGCTAAAACTGATAAAGAACCTGCTCCGTGAAAAAGATATATAAAACTTACATAAATATTGAAAGTACATAGTCATACTGAATTTAAATATTTTGGATTAAGAGTAGTGAGTTCTTCATTTCAGAGACTTGTGCTTTTAAAAGTTTGTGTGTTGTGAACTTGGATGGTAGATCATAATTAGCCCATTGTTGATTTCACGTAAGTTTCAACGTTATGCGCCCATTTGTTTCTCCATTTGATTCTCTTCCACATGCCCATAAACATCCATTTATTTACACCTATAGCTTCGAAAGGATGACTTACCTGATTTTTATGACATTTGGATGGTTTGTTAAAAGTAGCCTGCAAATAAATTAATTTCAACCGTATACACTCTTTACATTTTGCTAAATCCATACTTCAATTTATGTTAAGAATCAAAAGAATTTTGACACATTTTAATTAAATAAAAAATAAATACTTCTTGCATACGAGTCCGCAAGACAGTGAGACATTTTCATGTTTTCACTCTGCGTAAACTACCGACATCAAATGAAATAAAATCGGTAATTTATTCAAGTAATTGATAAAATTAGATGGAAGATAATTTTTATTCTTATCTCCACTCCGGCACTGCCACGGCTTGATTACAAGCGACTGAATTCAAAGGCGCCGGCCCGCCTTCTACGAATTGTTAATATGCCTTCATACTAGGTAGGGCCGAGAGGGCTGAGAGTTGATGGCAACCTCCTGTACGTTCCTAACTCCCTGTCACACGTATAAAAATTTTCGACTTTCTTCGGCCCTATGACGTGCGGTGGAGGTAGGCCTAACAGCTGGAGACTGGATTACACACCTCCTATAGCTTTTTAACTCCCTGTTATACTTTTATGATTTTTTAAGCTAAAAGTAACGTAACGTTTTTGACTTATGTCCCATAGCCTATACATAGGGTTACCATAATTTATGAAGGCCAGATCCGGACAGAGGGAACTCCGGGGGGGTCTGGAGTGAAAATTGCAATATATATATATATATATATATATATATATATATATATATATATATATATATATATATGTATATATATATATATATATAATTGGGTAAATGAATAAGTTACCAATATATAGTTACGTTATTATGTATTAATATAATATTTTTTATGACGAATCTACCCGCGGAAGCCTCCTAGGCACCAAGTTAATATAATATTTGTTAATATTTATTAATTAATATCATATTCAACTTTTGCTAGTCTCTGCTGGGTCTAGGGATGGGTTCTTAATTAGTTCTTGCTTCATACTTTTCAGATGAACTAAGTACTTTAGAAAAGGCTTGTCATTTTTGATTTTGTCGTGGAATTCTGAGCATGTCATAATAGAATTTGCTTTAATATTAAGAAGCTCCTTTACAAATGACAGAGAAAACTGCGTTTTCCGTTCATCTTAGTAAAATCCGGACATTTCACAAATCCGGACGGATGTTTCAAATCCGGACAGTCCGGACGAAATTCGGACGTATGGTAACCCTACCTATACATAAAAATGTCAAAAATTGGGGGTAAAAATTAAATATATTGGACAATAATAGGTTGTAAAAGCATAAATTTATTAAATTATACGAAACAGGACGCGAGGAAGCTATGTGCCGCACTAATTATTAACAGACTATTATTATTATTGTCGATAATAAATAATAATATTTGAATTTGCTGGCCTCTACATCACTATTCTCAGGAGTAGGAGCAAAGTATGAGCCTTTAACATGGAAATCTCACCCACATCGCTCTCTACGAATGCAACTTGGACCAAAGTTTCAATTCAACCCAATAGAACGGAAAAATAAATAAGTTATATTAAAATTTAAACATTTCATATACATACATCTATAGGGAAAAACTAAACAAATTAATATTTTAACATCCCGTGTTTTTCTACGGAGTGTGGGTTGTATTAAAATAAAATTACATGAGAAAACATAAATATAATTGCTAACCAAATATATCATGAGGCCACAGAGAGTTTCCTTCACCCTTCCTACTCCCCCCTCCCCTCCCCCCATGGCTCAAATATTTACATAAATCACTAATTAGTAGCTGATTCCCACTCCAGGAGAAGCATTTTAAAATTTTAACTTTTTTACGAGTTTGCAAGAGGTAAAAAGAAAAAAGCTTGGTAAACGTGATAAATAGACTAAGATGCAACCACGGAATCTGCCCTAAGTACACAAAGATGGTCGGAACAAGCTCCTCAGATATGTGTGACAGATGTAATGAAGTCGTGGACTTGGAGCATATAATTATGAAGTGTATAAGCTACAGAGATAGTAGGGAGATATTGCTCCATAGCATCTTAGATAAAATAAAACAACCAGAGTTTTTTTGTAAAACCATTCTCCAAAGCAAAAATATCCATGCGTTTCGTAAAATATATATTTTTCTAAATAGAGAAAAAATAAAAATTTGAATTCGATCGGAAAACGAGCTAATAATAGTACATTACGCATCTAGTGCAGAAAGTAGCATTTTGCATGCGAGGGTAGAGTTTGCACCCGAGCGACAACGAGGGTAGTAAAACCACATGAGCAAAGCAAAATGCCGTTTTCCCACGAGTATCGTACCTTACTTTATTTACGATTGTGGATTTTAATAATAAATACAGAAAATATAAATGTAATAAACTTCCTGTATGTAAGTTCGTATTACTCTTTTGATTAAGATGACATTAATTCATTGAATTAATTATTTCTGGAGGCATACTATTCTCCTCATTTTCATCATAATCACTTAAATCACTTATTGTTTTTCACTAAGAACTCTATATAAACAGTTACTTTAATTAAACAAATAGCAAATTTGTTTTGTTAAATGTAAACAAACTCGCTAATCGTGCGTTAAGGTGGAGAATTCCTCTTTTTTTACGACCTAGGGTGGAGAAATTCCTCACCTTATCGCACGATTATGAAACGCGCATGCGCAATGAATACAGCTACGAAAAGAATCACTTCCTACGCATCTAAACAGAGATATAATGTTTATATTTCGTATCAATCGTAGATAAATAACATTACATACTAGTATGGCTGTATAGTTGAAAAGCTAATGCCAAATGAAAAAAAAAAATTCTACGAAAAGCTGACATTTGTGATCCTTTATGTTCGATAATCATTATTATCTCTCTACTAAATAATACAACCACATTTCAACCGCTACCTATTCGGCAAGTGGGAGAATTCAGTGATGAGTAAGCGCTTCTGCTTCTATAGAACCTTTATATAAGATAGGATTTATCTAACATATACATAGTAATTTTATTGAATACTTAACTAATTATTTAATTTTCATCTTCAAAGTAAAATCATGTTAAACTTTGATCGAGTTGAAATAACAATAATTTGAGCAGCTCCTTGTGCGGGAAATTACGTGGAGTTATAGATCTGTAATTAGTCTGTCTCGAAATATTCTGGCTTTATCAAAACCGCTATATTAATTGAAACAATGTTAATTGGAAAGAGCAGCAGTGCTGTCTGCTTTGGGTAAAATAATTATCAAAGCTCTAAAAGCTAATGACTGAAAGTAAAAAGTTACATTTTTTGGTGAAAATAGGACATTTCCACTAAAACGGATGCAGCAAAGGAGAAAGCATTAAATTAACGTATAAAATAAGTTAAAAGAAGACTGGAAATGCGAGCCTCTTCTCATATTACCGAGACCTTTAATGATTTTTCATTTTTTTGACACTTTCATCTCTTTCACGGGGTTTAAAAATTAAACCTGAAATTAATATGGAAATAAGGAGAGAAAATGACTGTTAGATATCTATATAATATAGAACATTAAAGGTTTGCCTGTAAATTAATCAGAATTGCAACATTTTTGGATACTTTTTCACTTCATATACATTCCAAAAACCGAATCCCGGTCTTAACTTGTTATGTGTTTGTATGTATGGATATGTATGTATCTCTGTTTGTCTGTCATCACCAGTCCGACTTTATGGGTGCAAAACTGGCTAAACAAAATTGATAGATTTTTTTGCAGAGGTGTGCTCCAACATGCTGCGCTAGTTGTAGTTGTGCTCGGTTCTATCGAAAAATATTGAGTAGGACGAAAGTTATTAACAATTTTATAAAAATTTCAAGATAAAAAGAACTTTTTATATACTACGTTTTTAAATTTTCTGTTGAATCATATATGTAACGTTGATAATATAATTGTTATTGTTATACAATATATAATGTTAGTGAAAACAAAAATAGTTCCAAATTTATTTACTTCACATAAATGACAACCATCTAGAGAGCTGATCTTAAACCTATAAAAGGACAAAAAATCTTTGTACAACGGATCTCCCCAACACCAAATCTAAACCGTGCCATAAATAGATTTGAAATAATATAAATAATATAATCGATATATTTCCTGTTTTGCTGACATTCAATGTTTATCTCTTATATATAAGAATCACAAATTTGAAACCCGTAAAAATGAAGATTGCGTAAATATGGGACATGGCAAAACAAATAAAATAACTTGCAGATTTTTTCTGAACTAACTTTCCATACAGAAATATTTGATGAAAACCAATTAAATTCTGTTGAAAGATGGCTAAAAGTATTAAAATAATGCATTGTCATCGTGTTCTGAGCTATGCTAAAAGTTTCAAATGTCTAGCTATTCGGGAAGTTAGTTAGAAATCGATTGCCAGATTTGTACCGGACAAACAAACAAACAAACAAACAAACAAGAAAGCAAGCTAATAAGAACGTAGTAAAAATAATCTATTTTTCACAACAATGTCGCTTATTGATTTTAACATCAAAACAAACACAGGTTCTAATTTACAGGTTTAAAACTTGGTACAAAAAACATTCCTTGTTAGGAATATTAAATACCCGTATCCCGTACTTCCGCCGTCCGGATGTTCCCAAAAAGTTGAAGTTAAGCTTTTCTCATGTGTCCCAAGCTATCCACGCAAAAAATAAATATCAGCCTCGAATTTTTTTTCAGACAGCCTTATATCACGACAGATAGACTGTACTAATCGGTTCTACCTTAAATAGAGATTTTTTTAATTCTTTACTTTAAGCGCTCCGCAATTTTAGCGTCCGCAATTGTTGACCGATTTAATTTCTAATTGGAGTTCTTAAACCTCACACTAATGCTCCTTAAGTCGTGTAATTATTATTTTATTAATTTGCCCTAGAATTTGAGTTATTAAATACAGTAGAACCTCGCTTTCACGACCCTCAATAACACAACAACCTCAATTACAAGTGCACTTTTCAAATCCCCTTGAGATTGCCATAACACATAATGCTAAATTAACCTCTATAACGCGACTATCATTATCCAAACAACCCCAATTACACGAATTTTTTCCCAATTCACAACGTAACTCAGAACCTCTATGCCTCTATAACAAGTCGTTTTGAGAAGTCAACCTCTATAACGCGACTCTATACAGGAATAGGTCGACCTTGAACAAATCTAGACTTGAAAACACCGCCCATTAACCTCTATAACACTAATGATAGCCAAAATTTCATTGATAACACGACCGTCAACAAAAAGAGCACCTCGATAACAAGACTGTTTCCCTATTCCCCTTGAGACACTTCTTATCGAGGTTATACTGTATTTACTGGTGCATCTGCCGTATTGAGAGAAGAGACTGGTAATTAAATTAATGAACCAATGGTTGATGATTGTTGAAAATTGGAGGGTCTGGGGCACGGGTCCAGAGAGCATCACATTCTTTCCGCGGGCATAAATAAATAAGTTAAGAGTAAAAAGTTAAACGTAAATAACAGTAAATAATTTAGAAGTAATTAAGTTAAACGTAAATTAAAAGTAAGTGTATGTTAATTAAGCAAGTAAGTTATAAGTAAATAAGTTAAATAAGTAAGAGTTAAGAGTAAATAAGTTAAGATAAATTAAGTTAAGAGTAAATTACTGTAAATTAAAAGTAAATTAAAGGTAAGTAGGTAAGTTAAGTTAGAAATTTATGAGTAAATAAGTTAAAAGTAAATAAGTTAAGAGTAAATAAGTTTAGAGCAAATAAGTTAAGAGTAAATAAGTTAAGAGTAAATAATTTAAGTAAGTCCCAAGCAGATAATTTTTTGTTTCTTTATAACTGTATGTAAAAGAAACTCAATCAAATCTGGACCAATTTTAATTGTGATAAATTATTTAGATTATTATAAAAAACTACGCAATAAAAGTCTAAGCTTTAAATATATCTTTAAAAAAATGATGGAATATGGAATTTTTTGTTTTATATTTAGTCTGGTGGCATAGATAATAAAGCGGTTATGAGAGATGTGGGCACTAGTTTAGCACCGTGAAGGCTCCCCCCCCCCCCCCCACGACAAGACGGATTCTGCAGACAGCTATCTTACGGAATTCATCATCATTACACTCATCTCGCCGGAGAACTAAAAAAAAACTACGTCTCATACATCACAGATGATGATGAGCCTTATAAATTTCAACACAAGATATATCAAGGAAAAGTTTACTTAAAATCCTATTAATATGAGTCCACTTTAATGAATGTCATGCGATATAGAGTGCGCTGTTTTTTATTCCTCAATTTATTTTTTATTATTGCTTTTATTTTATGGGTTGATAATATGATTAAAGAGTTATTTCTGTTAAGCCTCCAGATATTATAAAGCAAAAGATTATTAAGATAAAAAGTATGGGCATCACAATAAAAACAGTTAACAGTAATATACTATTATGAACCCATCTAAAATTGACCACTAGTTGGAAAGAACTTTGAGACTTTTAGTTGTTCCAATAAAAAAATAAAAATCAATTGGTCACAATAATTAAATAGTTGACTATCATTAAAACTAATTAAATAATATATATTTATATGAGTTTGGGGAATTTATTATTATTATAAATACTGAGTCGAATTGGTTTCGTTGGTCGTCTCTTGTTTTTGTACGAATGCCAAAACCGATAAATGATTAAGCAACCAGTTTATTCCAAGGGATTTGACCTTCTGATTCCTTGGATGTCAAGGGGGGGTCACACGGATATGCGGTGATACGGGGAAATAAACTTCCACATTTTATATTTGTGTTAGTATATTAACTGTATTACGGAGATGAGACCTCAGATGCGAGAGGAAAGAAAGAGATTCAATGGAATGGGAGAGACGAAATAAGCCGCAATGAACAGATAAAGTTAGAGATATAATGATTGAAAGAAATTTAAAAGTTAATAAAATATACTGAAATAAAGTTATAAAGTATAATGAACAAGTCTTGTAAATTGAAAAAAAGAAAAAAAATACATTTTTGATTACCAAGTGGTTAAAAAAAGGTCATTTTTGTATTTTTACGTGAGTTGAAAGAACTCAAACTCAAACCTATTTAACGGTAACAAGATCTCTCTGTGTACCTTATCAAGAAAAATTAATAAGGATAAAATTGCGAATAGATTAAAAAATAGTCTGTCAATTAGTGTGGCACATAGCTTCCTCGTGTCCTATTTCGAATACTTTAATGATTATATGCTTTTACAACTTATTGTCAAATTTATTTAATTTTCCCCCGATTATTGAATCTGTGAAATTATTATTTTTTTTTTACATAAATTAAATTATCAATTTATTAAAATTTAAATAGCACATACGGTTAATATTAATCTGGGGTTGTCTGCGGTCTACTTTCGACATACTAACCAAAGTTCATAACAATTAGATGAGCTCTTTTAAATATATAGGTGTAAATAAACGTATGTTTTTGGGCACTTCTTTACATTTTTACTCCCCTTATAAAGAAAATAGAGGAGAGTAACAATCTAATGAAGGTGTACAGAGTATTCTTCTTTAGACTTTTACTTTCTGTTGGGTCTTGTTCCTTTTTCTCCCTAGTTGAGTTTATCTTTTATATTTAATTATTTCCGAGGTTGTACTTATTTTACCCAATATTTTTCCCTTAATTATTTCTATTTAGTATATATATATATATGTAATTCATCCCAATGAGACTTAGCCTCGGGTCTTCGCGGGACGTATACCAGCGCTCCAAGCGCGGCGGTCCGAGGTGGAAACATTAGCTTTATCCGGACCCCCGCTCCTACTCTCGAGGACTCTCTCACGCCCGCGGGGAGAGTCGATTTCGCATACTGGTGCCGGCCCAGTCACCTCGTCTCCACGAAGTTTCGGTAAGTTCTCATCTATTTCATATAATATCTTTTATATTTTATCTTTGTGCAACCTCTAAGCTCTATCTAAACATATTATATGATTAATTATTTCTCATTCTTACCCCTCAATTAGGAGAACTTACCCTCTAATTTATTTCTAGTTTATACCTCTAAATTTTTTAGTCAAATTTTCTAGAGTATCTCCTAGTCCATCTCCAATAAACCGGAGCTAAGATACTAATCATTAAATGGTCCTTTGGGCCGGATTATTAATTTATTCAGTAAATCTAACCAGCGTCGGCTTTTTTTTTGTTAAAATTCTCTTTTGCGATGTTTTTAGCGATCTTTTTTTAGAGTCCACTTAGAACGAAATTATTTTTTAAACCTCTTATATTTGTGTTTTATTAGCAATTCTATGTTAATAATTCTTCTTTTGGTTAAATTTTATTTATATAAATTTAATTTCAATAATTTCGTAAATTTCTATCGTCGTAAAATTTTACGTATTTGTTGCAAGTTTCTAGATAGTTTCAGTCAAAAACGTGGTAGGTCATAGGTTGAAACAGTTTATGCATAGTGATCTTTGGACGGCTATCTCTAACAATTGTATTAAGGTGTCTCTGACCTTTAATCTCTTTTCTTAAAGTTACTCTTTAAACCTCTTTCAATTCTTGGAAATTAATTTTTATACGCACTTATTTGAACATTTTTATTTTCTTTTCAATTTCTATTTTTATTTTCATATTCTCTCTTCATTCATACTTAAATTAGTTGAATATTTTTTCTGGATTAATCTCATTTTTTTTGAATATTCCTTTATTCAATTTCTCTTTTTTTTAATATTCCCTTTATTCAATTTCTTTGTTCGTCGAATATTTTTTATCGATACTCATCAACTTTATTCTTTTTCAACTTTATTTTTTTCCGTTTTAAATTTTTTTTGGAATCTTTACGCCGATATGGCTAAATTCACTCAAAAAGAAAGTGAGAAAATCGAAATGAGCTTAACTTCAACAAGACAAATTATCAAAGAATTAACTTCTAAATTAGAAAATATTTACTTAGCCTCACAAGAGGCCTTGAAAGATAGTAAAAATGTACCCATATTTCTATCTCGTTTGACCAAAATAGATGGCTATTTCGAACAATATGAAAACGCACAATCCAAAATTAGAGATATTTGTGTCAAATTAGAAAAACTTAGCGAATATGAAGCGGACGTAAAAGCCGCATTTTTATTGGAAGATTTTTACTTTAGATCAATTGCCGTCGGGAAGGAATTAAATATAAGTATCAGCCAGAGCCCCGCAACTCCCCCGAATCAACCAAATACGAGTCAGTCGTTTTTTGGCCCATCTCAGGATTCGATAACGCCTAGGTTGCCAAAAATCCCTCTTCCTAAATTTAATGGTAAAAATCTTTCTGATTGGCCTAGTTTTTTCGAAAGTTTTACTTCGCTAGTTCACAAAAAAAATATTACGAACATAGATAAATTTCATTATTTAAGGGAATCTCTTGAAGGACCCGCTCTCAGTATAGTTCGAACAATTAAGTTTATCGGGGCCAATTATGATTTAGCCTGGACTGCGTTGTTGGACCGCTACGATAATAAGCGTCTAGTAGCCAACGAATATCTTTCTAAAATTTTAAAATTTAAATTATCTGGCAATCAATCTATAGCTAATTTGCAATTATTTTTAGAAGAATTTTATGAAAGTTCAGCGGCGTTAACGCGCATGCAAATTCCGAATCTTAGCGATTTCATTCTTGTCAGTCTAGCTTTACGTTCTTTAGATTCGAAAACTAGAAATTTATTCGAAACTGAATTTCCTAATGAAGAATTTCCTTCTCTCGAAAAACTCATCGAATTTATTAAAAAGCAGCTTCGCATTTTAGAATTGTCTAGGTCTGACCAAGAAGAGTCCTCAAAATCTAACGTCAAATTACCCATTCAGTCATCTAGAAATAAAGCATTTATGGCCATAAAAGATTATACCACTTCTCAAGTTTGTCCCCACTGTAAATCACCACACAAATTAAATCAATGTCCACAATTTTTAAAAATGTCCCCCAAAGATCGACATATTTTAGTCAAAAAATTAAAAAGATGTTTTAATTGCCTTGGTACCCATTTAATCACGAAATGTGCCTCGAAATATTCGTGTTCCACATGTGCACGGAAACACAATACTTTGTTACATTTTGATGCAATTCAGGGAAACCCCGAACAACCTGCATCCTCACAACCTAATAACCCAGCGATACTTTCTGCGTCCGCCGTGGTTACGAAGTTAAATAGTTTTTTAAATTCCGAAAATTCTAAATTTTATTGTCCCACCGTACTATTAGCTACAGCTTTAGTTTTGATGAGCGACTCGGCAGGCCGTTTTCATCCCGTACGAGTAGTTATTGACTCCGGGAGTCAGCTTTCATTCATTTCAGAATCTTGTGTACAAAAACTCAATTTGAGCAGGAAAAAATATCAAATTCCTATTGAAGGTTTAGGAGAATCTCGTGTCTCAGCGTCGAAAGGTATTGTTTCTTGTATAATTCGATCAAGATTGCCCTCTCAACCTGAACTTCGCGCAGACGTTGTAGTGCTACCCAAAATAGCTTCTAATCTACCTTCCTCTATTTTACCTGCTAACATAGTTTCTAAATTCAAAAATAAAATTTTAGCTGATCCGCAGTTTGCACAGCCTGGCCCGATTGAGTTTCTACTCGGCGCCGATCTCTGGCCTAATATTTTCCCTTCAGGAAATATGGAAATTTTACAGGGTGAACCTGCGGCTTGTTTATCAATTTTTGGGTGGTTAGTGATGGGAAAAATTCCGGATACCCCTTCTCAACCAAATATTTCTTTATTCACAGCCCATTCTTTAGATTCGGCACTTAAACATTTTTGGGAGGTCGAAGAACCTATCCCCTCTGATATGAGAGCTCTAGCTAGTCCAGAAGACCTGCAGTGTGAAGAACAATTTCTAAAAACTCATCGTCGAACTGAAAATGGACGCTACGTTGTACAACTTCCCTTTAAAATCGATAACCCGAATTTTGGAAATAGTTACAAGACCGCTTTCAATAGATTTCAGCGCTTAGAACATAGGTTATGTAAGAATGACGATTTAAAGGCACAATATTCCACCGCTATAAACGATTTTTTAGAATCGGGTTACATGGAACGAACGGATAGCGCCGGTAATTATCTTATACCTCACCACTGTGTTATTCGTGAACAAAGCGCCACCACTAAGGTGCGTATAGTGTTCGACGCCTCGGCTCGTACCCCCCCTAATCCTTCTTTAAACGATGTTCTTATGACCGGTCCTAAATTACAAAAGGACATTACTCAAATCATTACCTTATTTCGAACACACCCGGTCACGTTATGTGCCGATATTCAACAAATGTTTCTACAAATCCTTATTGACCCTTCTCATAGAAAATATTTACACATTCTTTGGCGCGAATCCCCTCAAGATAAACTCCAGGAATTTGAACTAAAAACTGTCACGTTTGGTTTAGCTCCTAGTCCGTACCTAGCAATGCGTTCTGTTCAACAACTTGTATATGACGAAGGTAAAAATTTTCCTTTAGCCGTTCCCGTGTTATTAAATGACATTCTTATTGACGATATTGTTTCTGGATCGTCCTCGTTAGAGTCAGCTTTCGAATTGAAACGTCAGCTCACGGAATTACTCAAACTAGGTGGATTTCATTTACGTAAGTGGATTAGTAACAACCCTAAACTTTTAGAAGATATTCCTCTGTCGGATAGACTTCCTATGTCAATTACAGACGGCCAAACAGGGGCTTTGAAAGTGTTAGGTATTCAGTGGGACCCGATCTCGGACAATTTCTCTTTTAAAATAGTAGTTCATAAAATTAAATTTACTAAACGAGGTCTTCTTTCACTAGTCGCTTCTTTGTTTGACCCTATGGGTTGGTTAGCACCGACAATATTTTTTATGAAACATTTAATTCAAAAAATGTGGCTCACAAAATGTGATTGGGACGATGATCTCCCACCCTCGGAAATTCAAATTTGGCGCGATATTATCGAACAGTTGCCCTGTTTATCAGCTGTCCGTATACCGAGATTCATGTTATCAGTTAACACTTATCAATGCCAATTAATCGGGTATTGTGACGCGGGAATTGCCGGTTACGGCTGTGTTATATATCTTAGGTGTAACACTTTTAACAAAGTTAAGATCAGCCTAGTTAAAGCTAAGACTAAAGTTTCACCCCTTAAAGTGTTAACCATACCGCGTCTCGAATTATGTGCCGCTCTTTTATTAGCCGATACATTGAGCTCTCTTCAAACGCTCATAGATAAACTCCATATTGATAGCATAGTATTATTTTCAGATTCCACAATTGTTTTAAGTTGGCTTCGCACCCCACCTCATTTATTAAAAACCTTTGTCGCTCATAGAGTTGTTAAAATCACGGACGCCACACGTAACTGTCAGTGGCGACATATTCCTTCAGAATTAAACCCTGCTGATTGTTGTTCTAAAGGACTTTTCCCTAAAGACTTTTTATCTTTCTCACTCTGGTGGACAGGCCCTGAATTTTTAGTTAAACCTCTCGACGAGTGGCCCGTCGCCGATCATGAATTACTTGATGAAAACAATCTCCCTGAAATAAAACTCAGTCACTCCTCTTTCTTAGCTTCATTGAATTCAACTTTTATTGAGTGGATTGAACAGTTTTCTTCTCTTTCTAAATTGCAGAGAGTGTTTTCATTTGTATTACGTTTTATTTTTAACTCTTCTAACAAAATTACCATTGATAAATACAATGTTTTAAAATTATATTTTTCGCACTCTATTGATATGAATACGGGAGCTTTGCGACCTTTAGCCCTAAATTCCGCTTTACACATATTGATTATTTTAACTCAAAAGCATTATTTCTCTAAAGAGTTAGATTTCTTACATAAGAAGCTTGAGTGTACTTCTAATGTGCAAAATTTATCTCCGTTTGTAGACACCCTAGGTATTTTAAGGGTGGGCGGCAGGTTAAAAAATTCGTTTTTACCTCCGGACGCAAAAAACCCGATATTACTCCCGAAGAACGCGCATATCACTAGGCTCATTATTAATCACTATCATTTATTGTATTTACACGCCGGACCTCGTTCTTTGCAATCTCTTCTCTCTCGTCGTTTTTGGATAGTTTCAGCTAGAAGTATCATCCGTAAGACAATCAGACAATGCTCTAAGTGTTTTCGTTTCTCTGCCAAACCGTTTCAACCCCTTATGGCCGATTTGCCTGAGTCCCGTGTACAACCTTCCAAGCCATTTTTTAAAGTAGGTTGTGACTTCGGTGGTCCTCTTATCATAAAAGAAAGCAAGCGCCGTAATAGCAAACTCTCCAAAGCTTACTTTTGTATTTTTGTTTGTTTAAGTACCCGCGCAGTTCACCTTGAGGCGGTTTCAGATTTATCCACAGACGCATTTCTCGCTTGTTTAGATAGATTTGTATCTAGACGCGGTGCCTGCGTCGAAATCATTAGCGATTGCGGTACCAACTTCGTTGGAGCAGCTCGTCATCTTAAAGAGTTGTATATTTTTCTCAAAAATTTAGAAGTACAAAATAGCTTAAACGATTCGCTTTCTAATAGGAATATTAATTGGAAATTTAATTGTCCGAGCGCCCCTCATTTTAATGGGATTAGTGAGGCCGGTGTTAAATCTACCAAATATCACCTTAAACGTATCATGGGTGAAAGACCGTTTACTTTCGAGGAGCTTTCAACTATACTTTGCAAAGTGGAAGCTGTGTTAAATTCTCGTCCCCTCTGTCCGTTGTCTTCAGACCCCACTGAGTACGACTGTCTTACCCCTGGCCATTTTCTTGTAGGTGGAGCACTAGTGTCGGTAATACAGCACAACGTTGAAGATACTCTTTCCAACCGTCTAAATAGGTGGCAACTTGTTCAACAAGTGACACAGCATTTTTGGAGACGGTGGTCGACCGAGTACCTGCATACTCTTCAGTCCCGCCCCAAGTGGACAACAAATAAAGCTAATGTTGCGTTGGGAGACCTAGTTTTAATATCAGATCCTAGAACCTCTCCTCTTCAATGGCCTACAGGACGGATAGAAGCATTGTACCCTGGGAAAGACGGCATAACCAGAGTGGCTTCAGTACGCACTAGAAGTGGTACCTACAAACGTCCACTTGTAAAACTTATACCCCTGCCCAAGCCAGCAGAGTCCTAATTTTTTTTGGTTTTTAAATTCTTTTTCTTTATTTTTCTTCTTTTTGCCTTTAATTTGCTCCAGTGCCCTTTCTTTTAGGAAGATGGTTCTTCAATTTTTTTTTCTAGTACTTTCTTCATTTTTGTTTTGAGTCAACTCATTTGGAAGTGAGTTCACTTTTATAATTTCACTTCGAGGTTCTTCTGTTTCAATTTTGACAGATTTTCTTTTTTTTTGGAGTCGTTTGATTTCTTTTTCATAAAATGTAATTATAAATTTTGGTGGGCGGAAAATGTTGGGTCTTGTTCCTTTTTCTCCCTAGTTGAGTTTATCTTTTATATTTAATTATTTCCGAGGTTGTACTTATTTTACCCAATATTTTTCCCTTAATTATTTCTATTTAGTATATATATATATATGTAATTCATCCCAATGAGACTTAGCCTCGGGTCTTCGCGGGACGTATACCAGCGCTCCAAGCGCGGCGGTCCGAGGTGGAAACATTAGCTTTATCCGGACCCCCGCTCCTACTCTCGAGGACTCTCTCACGCCCGCGGGGAGAGTCGATTTCGCATACTGGTGCCGGCCCAGTCACCTCGTCTCCACGAAGTTTCGGTAAGTTCTCATCTATTTCATATAATATCTTTTATATTTTATCTTTGTGCAACCTCTAAGCTCTATCTAAACATATTATATGATTAATTATTTCTCATTCTTACCCCTCAATTAGGAGAACTTACCCTCTAATTTATTTCTAGTTTATACCTCTAAATTTTTTAGTCAAAGTTTCTAGAGTATCTCCTAGTCCATCTCCAATAAACCGGAGCTAAGATACTAATCACTTTCCTTATAAAGGAAACAGAGGGAAGTAACAATCTGAAGAAGGTGTACAGAGTATTCTTTTTTTGACTGTTACTCCCCTTATAAAGAAAACAGAGGGAAGTAACAATCTAAAGAAGGTGTACAGAGTATTCTTCTTTAGACTGCTACTCCCCTTATAAAGAAAACAGAGGGAAGTAACAATCTAAAGAAGGTGTACAGAGTATTCTTCTTTAGACTGCTACTCCCCTAATAAAGAAAACTGAGGGGAGTACTAAAGAAGGTTTACAGAGTATTCTTCTTTAGACTGTTACTTTCCTTATAAAGAAAACAGAGGGAAGTAACAATCTAAAGAAGGTGTACAGAGTATTCTTCTTTAGACTGTTACTCCTTTTATAAAGAAAACTGAGGGGAGTAACAATCTAAAGAAGGTGTACAGAGTATTCTTCTTTAGACTGTTACTTTCCTTATAAAGAAAACAGAGGGAAGTAACAATCTAAAAAAGGTGTACAGAATATTCATCTTTAGACTGTTACTTTCCTTATAAAGAAAACAGAGGGAAGTAACAATCTAAAAAAGGTGTACAGAATATTCATCTTTAGACTGTTACTCCCCTTATAAAGAAAACAGAGGGGAGTAACAATCTAAAGAAGGTGTACAGAGTATTCTTCTTTAGACTGTTACTCCCCTTATAAAGAAAACAGAGGGAAGTAACAATCTAAAGAAGGTGTACAGAGTATTCTTCTTTAGACTGTTACTCCCCTTATAAAGAAAACAGAGGGAAGTAACAATCTAAAGAAGGTGTACAGAGTATTCTTTTTTTGACTGTTACTCCCCTTATAAAGAAAACAGAGGGAAGTAACAATCTAAAGAAGGTGTACAGAGTATTCTTCTTTAGACTGCTACTCCCCTTATAAAGAAAACTGAGGGGAGTACTAAAGAAGGTTTACAGAGTATTCTTCTTTAGACTGTTACTTTCCTTATAAAGAAAACAGAGGGAAGTAACAATCTAAAGAAGGTGTACAGAGTATTCTTCTTTAGACTGTTACTCCCCTTATAAAGAAAACAGAGGGAAGTAACAATCTAAAGAAGGTGTACAGAGTATTCTTTTTTTGACTGTTACTCCCCTTATAAAGAAAACAGAGGGAAGTAACAATCTAAAGAAGGTGTACAGAGTATTCTTCTTTAGACTGCTACTCCCCTTATAAAGAAAACTGAGGGGAGTACTAAAGAAGGTTTACAGAGTATTCTTCTTTAGACTGTTACTTTCCTTATAAAGAAAACAGAGGGAAGTAACAATCTAAAGAAGGTGTACAGAGTATTCTTCTTTAGACTGTTACTCCTTTTATAAAGAAAACTGAGGGGAGTAACAATCTAAAGAAGGTGTACAGAGTATTCTTCTTTAGACTGTTACTTTCCTTATAAAGAAAACAGAGGGAAGTAACAATCTAAAAAAGGTGTACAGAGTATTCATCTTTAGACTGTTACTCCCCTTATAAAGAAAACAGAGGGGAGTAACAATCTAAAGAAGGTGTACAGAGTATTCTTCTTTAGACTGTTACTCCCCTTATAAAGAAAACAGAGGGAAGTAACAATCTAAAGAAGGTGTACAGAGTATTCTTCTTTAGACTGTTACTCCCCTTATAAAGAAAACAGAGGGAAGTAACAATCTAAAGAAGGTGTACAGAGTATTCTTCTTTAGACTGTTACTTCCCTTATAAAGAAAACAGAGGGAACAAACAATCTAAAGAAGGTGTACAGAGTATTCTTCTTTAGACTGTTACTCCCCTTATAAAGAAAACAGAGGGAAGTAACAATCTAAAGAAGGTGTACAGAGTATTCTTCTTTAGACTGTTACTTCCCTTATAAAGAAAACAGAGGGAAGTAACAATCTAAAGAAGGTGTACAGAGTATTCTTCTTTAGACTGCTACTCCCCTTATAAAGAAAACTGAGGGGAGTAACAATCTAAAGAAGGTGTACAGAGTATTCTTCTTTAGACTGTTACTCCCCTTATAAAGAAAACAGAGGGAAGTAACAATCTAAAGAAGGTGTACAGAGTATTCTTCTTTAGACTGTTACTCCCCTTATAAAGAAAACAGAGGGAAGTAACAATCTAAAGAAGGTGTACAGAGTATTCTTCTTTAGACTGTTACTTCCCTTATGAAGAAAACTGAGGGGAGTACTAAAGAAGGTGTACAGAGTATTCTTCTTTAGACTGTTACTTCCCTTATAAAGAAAACAGAGGGAACAAACAATCTAAAGAAGGTGTACAGAGTATTCTTCTTTAGACTGTTACTCCCCTTATAAAGAAAACAGAGGGAAGTAACAATCTAAAGAAGGTGTACAGAGTATTCTTCTTTAGACTCTTACTTCCCTTATAAAGAAAACAGAGGGAAGTAACAATCTAAAGAAGGTGTACAGAGTATTCTTCTTTAGACTGCTACTCCCCTTATAAAGAAAACTGAGGGGAGTAACAATCTAAAGAAGGTGTACAGAGTATTCTTCTTTAGACTGTTACTTCCCTTATAAAGAAAACAGAGGGAAGTAACAATCTAAAGAAGATGTACAGAGTATTCTTCTTTAGACTGTTACTTTCCTTATAAAGAAAACAGAGGGAAGTAACAATCTAAAGAAGGTGTACAGAGTATTCTTCTTTAGACTGCTACTCCCCTTATAAAGAAAACTGAGGGGAGTAACAATCTAAAGAAGGTGTACAGAGTATTCTTCTTTAGACTGTTACTTCCCTTATAAAGAAAACAGAGGGAAGTAACAATCTAAAGAAGATGTACAGAGTATTCTTCTTTAGACTGTTACTTCCCTTATAAAGAAAACAGAGGGAAGTAACAATCTAAAGAAGGTGTACAGAGTATTCTTCTTTAGACTGTTACTCCTTTTATAAAGAAAACTGAGGGGAGTAACAATCTAAAGAAGGTGTACAGAGTATTCTTCTTTAGACTGTTACTCCCCTTATAAAGAAAACAGAGGGAAGTAACAATCTAAAGAAGGTGTACAGAGTATTCTTCTTTAGACTGTTACTTTCCTTATAAAGAAAACAGAGGGAAGTAACAATCTAAAGAAGGTGTACAGAGTATTCTTCTTTAGACTGCTACTCCCCTTATAAAGAAAACTGAGGGGAGTAACAATCTATAGAAGGTGTACAGAGTATTCTTCTTTAGACTGTTACTCCCCTTATAAAAACAGGAGTGTGATTTTCTTTTGTCCCAAAGTACATGAACTAAACATTATTTTGTCTTAATAGTTATTTAATTAAAGTCATTTATATTCTAAAAACACATAGGGGAGTAATAATCTAAAGAAGTGCCTTTTTTTGCTCATATGGAAGAGAAACAAATAGGCGCAAAAGGTTAAAACTTAAGTGGGACTAACAATGGGGTAATTATAATCTACCATCCGAATTTAAACAAAATCACACGTGCAGTTACTAAGATATGTTGGTTCGTAAAAGTTGAGCAACGGAACGAAATAGTTCCCTGATGTCTGAAACGAATTTCTGTCTTGGAAGTTTTGAAATCGGAGACAAAATATTTTCGTTCTTTAGAACAATCACATAGCTCTCGTTATCTTCGGTAAGTTCGGAAGCAAAATAAATAATTCATATAAAAATACCATTTTTCAAGACTGGTCTTATTTTCGACCTTTTTTTTTTTTTTTTTTTTTTTTTGGTTTCTGTATTCTCTACCTTAGTTGTATCTATGTGTAAAATTTGGGGAAGATTGAATGACGGTAAGTGGTTCAAAATTGGGGTAATAGGTGTGCGATGAAACTTAAAAAGCAAATAAATTTGACGCCAATTTGTTTTTGTTTTTATTTTTTTTGGTTTCTGTATTCTTCACCTTAGTTGTATCTATGTGCAAAATTTGGGGAAGATTGAATCACGGGAAGTGGTTCAAAATTGGGGAAACGGAAATGTGCGATGAAACTTACAAAGGAAAGTAATATAAGACCAGTAAAAAGTAGAATCAAGATAGCTAGAGGTAGTTACTACGATAAAATACATAAAACTACACGTAAGTAAAACTGAAATGGCTAGAGAAGCTCACTTTGTGTTTTTTATATAAATAGAGCCATTTTTTATGTGAACCATTAAAATCCATATAGTAATTTCCACTTACAACATAATATTATGGTTCATTACAAATACATAACTGGAAATTGGATATCAATTAATAATAAGAGATAAACCTTGGAGGTGTAACTAACAGAAGTTTCCCGGTAATCCAAAATATACGAATCTTGGTTTGTTTAACATTATTATCTCTTATTTGGGCTACTAAGGGCATAAATAATTCCGAATGATGAAGAAGAGAAAATGAAGAAAAAACAATTTATTTTCTTTTAAATGAAGTGAGACAAACAAAATTAACTTCTCAAAAGTTCTCAAGACAATCAGATCGGAGGAAAAGAAAGCAAACGAAGCCGTGATCATGGGGCTAGAAAGTGGCCAGATGACAAGTAGATAAAGAAAAGTAATTAAAAGATAAATAAAATTTCATTTGAGAATATAATTCAACCCTTATTTCTTATTTCTAAAAATAAATTTCGACTCTAAAAATCGTTAATTTTATCTTTAAAGTCGTAAGCATTTCTAGTCACTTGATTTTTCTCATTTATAAACTTAATATGAGCTTACGTGAAACTACGTTTAAGTAATTTCAGTCTTAACTTCATTATATAAGCAGTTGCTCGAATTAAAATGTTCGTTATCACCGTATAATCTGTCCTAATATATTAGCTAAGTCTCTCGAGGATCCCTCGTAAAATAGCTTTTAATATATACGGGGACTTATACGGCTTAGATTTAGGCAGTCGTAGACGATAAAAGGGTAAATAAATCCAAATTCATTACTATCAGATACACCGGAGAAATAGCAGTTAGAAACACTTATAGCTTTATCTTTAGGCAATTAAATAGACATATTTATTTGGAACCTTTTTCTAGTTTATAGACATCATCACAAGGCGGTATAGGGTGCTGAATTAAGTTCTGAACACTTAAGTACTGATTACTGATGCAATAGAATAATAGAAACAAATAAATAAAATGAAACTGCACCTTTTACGTCAATAAACAAAGAAACACTATGTATATATTAAATAAAACATTTGTAAGGCTGCTCATTTATAATGAGTTGCTAGCACACAGCACACAGCTTACTAATCAATCTCTTACAGACAATAATACATTAACAAGTACAAGTAACAATCAATTTACAAAACTTTATGTATAGTCATTAAAATATAATTAATCTACTTAATGAAATAACTTAAAATGTTAAAATAAAATAATAGACGTAAAAGCCTGTTTAATACTTCTTGCATATACGAGTCTGCAAGACAGTGACACATTTTCATGTTTTCGCTCTGCGTAAACTACCGACATAAAATTAAATAAAATCGGTAATTTATTTAAGTAATTGAAAAAAGTAGATGGAAGATAATTTTTATTCTTACCTCCACACCGGCACTGCCGCGGCTTGATTACAAACGAATGAATTCAAAGGCGCCGGCCCGCCTTCCTTATATTTTTTAGTTAACAACGAGCTATATAGAGTCTTACAAGGCCTGCCGATGGGGGGGGGGGGGGCATATTGGTTAATTTAAGTGGAATTTTCATTAATTAATTAATTTCATTAAAAAGGCTTTCTTTCGAAGGAACTGACGGATCTTCTTAGAATTATACTGATCTCTATATACGTATCTACTATATAAGTAAAACTCATGCATGTGAAACACAAACATGGTTTATTTATTTATTTCTTTTCCCGATATCCCGATCTACGAAAATATTCTATCACTTCAGAATAAATGTATCGGCCACTTGAGATTCAATCAGAGTATTTGTGAATAACTTGATTCCTCTCATTCGGAAATTATTTCGATGTAATGTTGGTGAGTTGGATAGTTCAAGAGATAACGTCGATACAGATTTCGCTCCATTGTGCTCATCGTACCTTCAATTAAATCAAATACAATAGGGGTCGGCATACAATAGAATATTATACTCGTACTCAATACCAATTATTACCATATGAAATCTAGTCAAAATTTCTAACATATTACATATTCTTATAATATTGTGTATTTCTAATTGTAAATTTACTTCAAAAATAAAATGTTGATTTACCGGCTTTAAGCTAGAAACAAGGCGCGCTTCACGTAAGTACGTGAGGCGATAATCGCCGGTTTCTGTAAAATTAAGTTAAAATTATAAGTGTAAAATTTTAATTGTTGCATATTCTTTTTCTACACTTCAAGACCTTTAAATTGACGTATAACATTTCATGGCGACTAAAAACCTTTCTTTAGTCACCCGCCTTTTTGCCGCCATCTTGAAAATATTAAGTATAAAGTTTTAAGTTGCATATTCTTCTTCTACATTTCAAGGCCTTTAAATTATAACATGCCATGGTGATTAGAAACTTATTTTTAGTCGTCCGCCATATTGGCCACCATCTTGAAAATATTAAGTGTGAAAACTCCAAAATGTGTCCAGTTGTCCCAAATGCCGAGATGCACCTGTGTGCCGAATTTCATGTTCCTAGCTATAGTAGATTACGAATTGAAACAAGCAACGGACAGACACCAACTGACAGACAGAGCCGTTATATAAGGTTTCTTTTTCTACTTCGTACAGAAACCTAAATTAGAACTTCTTTAATTAGCCCTGCCAATAGTCGATTAAATTTGTCTCAGTTTATAAAATATGTCTATAATTTTTTTATTCCACCCCCACCCGTAGCTAAGGTAGATGCGGTTTAAAAACTAATCATTCATGACCCCTATTAGTCGAATAAGCTTATCAGTCATATGTCAGGAATATTTTTAATTTTTAAAAAAGTCTTAAAGGGGTTTCAGATAAAGTGACCAACTTTAATTCTGAAAGTTCTAACCAAAGATTTCATGTTCTTCATCAAGCAGAAGTTCCCTTGGAGAAACGTTAATAATACTTTACAACAACTGACAAAAGACGTAAAAAAATCATTTTATTATTGAAAAAACATTAGGAAGCTGATTGTCTCGGAACTTTATCTTCCAAAATGGCGGCTCATAATAAGTTAAATATGGAGAATGTATTCATCTTATAAGAAAGTATAATTAGTCCGAATGTCAGTTCAATCGGCAAAATAGTTGCGAAATTATTTAGCGTTTAATTTTCAAAGTTCAAAAGTTGATTTTTCAAAATGACGTTAGTTCACAAATTTATCAAACAACACCCTGTACATTAATTAATTGGACTTATTTTTCCAACCTCTTAGATTAAGACCAAGAGCGACTGATGCCCAATAGCTCAATTTCAACTCGAATTATCTTTTTGTCATTTACACCCCATATGCACTCAATCTGTGAACATACTGTATATGTATACAAATTTTCAATATTAATTATGGCTGAGAAACTTTCCTTTAACCTGAGCAATACATTGCAACCGTTAGAATTACGATATGCGAAAACCTTTTGAGACCACGTAAACAACCAGTATGGGCTTGCAGTAAACAACCAGTATGAGCTTGCAGTAAACAACCAGTATGGGCTTGCAGTAAACAACCAGTATGGGCTTGCAGTAAACAACCAGTATGGGCTTGCAGTAAACAACCAGTATGGGCTTGCAGTAAACAACCAGTATGGGCTTGCAGTTAACAACCAGTATGAGCTTGCAGTAAACAACCAGTATGAGCTTGCAGTAAACAACCAGTATGAGCTTGCAAGTCGAACCCTTGTTTAGTAAGATTGACAAAAGCAAACTGAGAGACTTGACCATGTATGCAGGATGCTAAACTACAGGTTACCACGTGGTATTGTTCTAAGACCATAGAATCTAGTTGAGAAGGTACGAGCCCACGAGGGGGTCCACTCCTTGAGTGGTCTGACTCATTGAAATCATCTTTTCAAAACAGGAAATTGACCCAAGAAATATTAAGATGCCAGCGTCAGATAAACAATGCTGGATATACCTTTGTTCTTCCTTTACCTCTACACCAAGTAGTAGAAGGGCACCGAAATAAATTATCATGTAAGTAGACAACAGACCAATATTCATAGAAGGTTTGTCTCAGCTAAGTTGGACCCATTTTATTTATTCTAATGAAGAATAAGTATGTACTTTCGTTTTTAATAAAAAGTGAAAATGACCACGCTCATTAACACCGTACTTTAGTTAAAGTCTATATCTTTTGTTAGCCAAGAAATCATCCAAGCATATTGATGTTCATCCCTTTTAATGTTTGGCAATTTTCCTGGTATAAAGGACGCTCGACATTAATGCATCGTTCTGAGTCGAGTAAAGCTAACATAGCCTTGTTAAGTACCCAGACCTCGCTAGTGTTTTTTATCCTAACAGGGTTCGAATTCACTGCATGAAAATACCCGAGTCTTACAGGTGAATTTTTAAATTTTTTTCTCTGACAATGCTTTTAATGTTTATCCAACGAGGTCCACCTTTGTATGTTTACACAAGCTAATTGCTCTATCGGACTTGGTCTCGCTTGCTTTGTTAAAAATGTACAGTATATCCTCTCGCCCTAGTACACTCTTATTTTACCTCTTTTTTATTTACAAAAAAATCCAATCAAAAATTCTTTCAAAAATTTAACTAAAAGAATTGAGAATTTGTAAATTTTCAATGGATTTTAAAATATTTAAAAGACAAAGTTCAATATAACGAACAAAATATAAGGAAAAAAGGAAAAGAGAGTTATTTACATCGACGTATGAAAAAGGGATTTGAGAATATAAAAAGAAATCTAGATTACCTATTAAAGAAAAGTCTTCAATAATTCATAGTTAAAAGAATCAAACGCTTTATCTAGATATTTAAATATCAAAGCTTAAAATATAATAATCGGCCTTCGTAAGTTTTGTATACGATTACTGATGATGCTAATGGTTTAAACTAAAACTTACACAAATAGTGTGATACCAATATAACAATCGGTCATTAGTTAATAAAATAGTTTACAATTATTAGCCGATAAAACAATAAATTTTCACATTTATATAGAAAAATGTTGGCGGTAACAAATTGTAAATAGACTTCTAAAACAATGCAAATGAATATGCTCCTGTCAATCCAAATAGAAGTGTAAAAAGGCCAAAAGAATAGGTTCTTGTCACTCCAAATTGAAGTGTAAAAAGTACAAAAGAATTTGTTTCTGTCACTCCATATAGAAGTGTAAAAGGCCAAAAGAATATGTTTCTGTCACTCCAAATAGAAGTGTAAAAAGGCCAAAAACATATGTTCCTGTCACTCCAAATAGAAGTGTAAAAAGGCCAAAAGAATATGTTCCTGTCACTCCAAATAGAAGTGTAAAAAGGCCAAAAAAATATGTTCCTGTCACTCCAAATAGAAGTGTAAAAAGGCCAAAAGAATATGTTTCTGTCAAGCCAAATAGAGGTATTTTATTTAAATTTAGCATATGGTTGTAATACTTGAAGGAGTAATTTTTGCTTTTAATTACAAGTTCTTAGTAGCACCAGGGGCGTACGTGGGGTTATCACGGTCGTGTTTTTAGAGGAGAAAAATGATACGCCTCTGGTTTTTTGATATTTTGAAAACAGTTTATTAATTGCCAGCCAAAATTGCATAAATTTTGTCTCTTTAGGTTTTGCCCTGCGAATAGCCGTTATCGCGCAAAATACAAAAAAAGTCGAACGCAATACAAACAATGCGCGATATATTCTTATGATGATACATTAAATTTTACGGTACTAGTTGGTTAGCCATGTTGTTTTTAGTAAACCGTACCTCACTAATTTTCATTCAATTCATTATTTTAACGTTATGAACTTTCAACAAGCACTTCTCAATAATATTCGTTATCATAGAATTCATAAAAAGATTCAAAAACCACTCGGGTATAACATTAATACGAAAAGACAAAAGAGGAGGGAAGCTCCAAATTATGAATATTCCAACATTTAGTTATATCTTTGTTACCGACTAACAAATAAGAGTAAATTTACTGATCGTAGATTCTATAACAAGAGGGAAATTGTTTTTAAAATTATAACAGTTGAATTGATTTGAACAAAAATTTAGGGGAAAAATGGTTTCATTATATTGAAAATACATGTTAATCACTCACAATTTCCTTATTTTCATAAAGAGACGGATTCGACATTGCGTGAACTGAATATATTTCAAGGAGCCATAAGTATACGTATGTAACCGATGTAACATTGAATTGGGAAAAAACAGGTCAAGTGTGTGCTAGTCAGCACACAGCAAAGGTCCGTAGGCAACACTGTATAGTTTAAGTAGTACCCTATTCATAGTGTTTTTTAAATGCTAAAAATCTTACTTTGAACTATCACCCATAGGATATTGTTATAGTGGATACTGCTATTCTCAAAACACATAAACAAACTTCTGATAAAGTATATTTTTGCCACTAAACCGGACTACAAACATATAAATGCATGGAAAAGACCATACACATAAAAAAAAACGTATTTTGTAAAAATAAAAATGTACATTTCTTTTGAAATTTCCAAAAAGTGGTATCTTTACTTTTGGTAGAAGAATGTTCAACAATTTTTTTCAGATTTATTGCACTTCACATATGCGAGATAGACGGGAGGGACACTTTTCAGACCCAATTCAAACTCGCCTACGCTAGCGCTATCCAAGCTTATAACCAAACATTATAATATATTTTTGTAATCAGCTCGACGTACCTTTTCATATGATACCCCCTCGGTTAAGTTTTTTAACCCTAATTTTTTTGATTTTTTTTTTTTAAGTCGCTATATTGTTATTAATAAACCGTACAACACTAATTTCCTTTCAATTCATTATTATAATGTTATGAACTTTCAACAAGCACTTCTCAATATTCGTTACCATAGAATTCATAAACATATTCAAAAACCACTCGGGTCTAACATGAATACGAAAAGACAAAAGAGGAGGGAAGCTCCAAATTATTAATATTCCAACATTTAGTTATATCTTTGTTACCGACTAACAAATAAGAGAAAATTTACTGATCGTAGATTCTTTAACAAGAGGGGAATTGTTTTTAAAATTATAACAGTTGAATAGATTTGAACAAACATTTAGGGGAAAATGGTTTCATTATATTGAAAATACATGAAAATCACACAATTTCCTTATTTTCTAAAGAGAACGGATTCGAATAACTGTTTCAAAAGAGAGTTAAACGCTCATGTTTTGTGATATTTACTCAGGTCTTATTTATTTGGTCGATTGTAGTCGAATCAAATGTGAGTTGAGTTTAAGTCTCCGATGAAAACGAGGATGAAAAGGTTTGAATTACAGGGGAAACTGTGGACGGGAGCATGTTTACTCGGAACCCTCTGCAGGGTTACAAGAAACCTATCAAACCACTGCTCTCAGTCCCATTCACTAATGACAATTGCTTAACACCTTTCCTTGATTAAAGCACAACAAAGTTAACCAGAACCGACACGATTCCGCAGTGAAATATTCGCTAAGGTAACGTGTTCCAGCCTCTATTCCACTGCTTCACTAGAGTAGTATTGTTTTGCTTCAATTAATTTCAAAAGCCTCAAACTCTCTAAAATTCGAATGAAACGAAATATATCTGTGGGAAAGCTTTTTCATAGACAAAAATACAGATTGCGTTCAAAGAAACTCTTGTAAACAGTGTTACAATCGGAATCATTAAATTATTATTTCAGAGTGATCGAGGTGTTTGTATGAAGCAAATCTTCTTACTGTGAAAGAAGAAGGGGAAGGGTTATGTAAACTTTATTGTCTTCGTGAAACCATATTATTTTCTTAACTGTAAATATTTATACATTTATTAATAAATAATTTCAAGATAAAAATAACTTTTTATATACTACGTTTTTAAATTTTCTGTTGAATCTTATGTAATTATGATAATATAATTGTTATTGTTATATAATATATAATGTTAGTGGAAAAACAAAATCGTTCTGAATTTTTTTACTTCACATAAATGACAACCATCAAGAGAGCTGATCTTAAACCTATATAAACAGGTCAAGTGTGTGCTAGTCAGCACACAGCGAGGGTCCGTAGGCCACACTATATAGTGTTTAACTGTAAAGTGTATAAACAGTGTTTTTTAAAATGCTAAAAAGCTTACTTTGAACCATTCTAAGGGTCTGATATTCTCAAAACACACTCTGATAAAGTATTTCTTTGCCACTGAACCGGACTACAGCCATATAAATACATCGAAAAGACCATAATTATATATATAAAAAAAAGTATTTTGTTAATAAAAAATAAAATAATTTTTTTTTTCGAAATTTCGCTCGCCCTATTAAGTTTATAACCAAAGAATTATATATTTTTGTAATCAGCTCGACGTACCCTTTCATATGATACCCCCCTTTTTTACAGTGTTGAAAAAAAATTTAACCCTTAAGTTTATTACCCTAATTTTTTTGAAAAATTTTTTTTTTAAGTCGCTATATTTTTAAAATATGTGGGTAGGTACAAGACACATACATGCCAAATTTCATAGTGATCGGACGAAAGGTGTAGCCGTGAGAGCACGCGAGAGGACGGACGGACAGACACACCCAGGAAAATATAAGGGTCCTTGGTTTTGCCTACGGACCCTAATAAAAGGACAAATCTTTGTACAACGGATCTCCCCTACACCAAATCTAAACCGTGCCATCGATATATTGAAATAATATAAATCGATATATTTCCTGTTTTGCTGTCATTCAATGTTTATCTCTTATTTATAAAAAACAATTAAAAGTGGATTTTTTTCGAACTAACTTTCTATACAGCAAAATTTGCTGAAAACCAATTAAATTCTGATGAAAGATGGCTAAAAGTATTAAAATAATGCATTGTCATCGTGTTCTGAGCTATGCTAAAAGTTTCAAATGTCTAGCTATTCGGGAAGTTAGTTAGAAATCGATTGACAGATTTGTACCGGACAAACAAACAAACAAACAAGAAAGCAAGCTAATAAAAACGAAGTAAAATAATACTACTCTCGAAAGATTCTGATGCCAGCCAGCCAAACAGAAACAAACAAAATATGGCTTCTGCGGGTTGACTCGTAATAATGAGCTTAATTTTCAGGTGAAGGGGTTCAACGACGTTTTATATATCGAAAACATTAAAAATTTTACGGAAAAATGAAAAAGTCTCTCCACGTAAAATTGACTTTTTAATAGCCAAAGCAGCTTTCAGCCTTATAAGGCCATCATCAGTGCCTATAAGAACAAACAGATGTGATAAACCATGTAATATAGCGAAACTTAAATACAAAAATAAAAAACACTATCACGGTGACGGATGGTCAAAAAACAATAAAACTAATAACAAGTCAAAAAATAAAATAAAACATTCGAAACACTCTTGATAAAGCAGTAACAACTCATCAAGACATAAATAAAGTAAGCGTGTAAAACAAAAATGACTAATCAAAACTAAATTCAGAAATTGACAAGTAAGAAATCAAAATTACGAGATCAAAAATAAATAAAAAAACAATTAATTAAATAAGCGAATTGAATAAATAAATTTAACAAAAAAAAGGTAATAAAATGTTAGTTCTTTAGAACGATCCTTGCTTCCATTACCTACGCTATGCTCGGAAGCAATATGTAGGCAAGATGAGAAGAAGATAATTCTGTACTCATAACCAAAAAGGCATTCAGTCCAAAAATTTCTAATTTTTTTTATTCACTTTTTGAAATCAGCAAAACATTATCTACAAAATGGTGTAAAGGTGGAAATTCTAGTCTATTTTGTTAATTAAATATCGAGCTTAATGCATAAGGGTTAAGTTTGTAAGAAGTACGTAGAGCCAAGTATAAAGGGTTTAAGTAAATTTAACGCCTTTGTACATTCTCTGATGAGATATCTGATTTTAGTATAAAGAGCTTAAGTCAACTTACACGTATGTATGTCATTCAAAACCATCATCATATATTATTGTGATATAATCAAACTAGGGTGGTTGGTTATTAAAATATACTTAATACAGAATTGAAATACCAGTCATTCTAGCTTATTTAATGCTGACAATACACTATTAATGAACAACATACAAATTATTATAAACCATCTTAAATTTTACGAATTTTGGTCTGAAGGAGTTAAGTTAGTGAACAATGTAGTCCAAAGGGGTTAAGTCAGCAGTTTCTTGCAAACGTTTGATAATACGTAGCTGTGTGTTAAAGGAATAATGATCTAAGCTTGTGGATCCTACACAGTATACTTTGAACAGGATGAGGATTGCATTATATATAATCCTTATGTATTCACAATTTTTAGAACAGATTCCTTATGGCACGTTCTGGAGCCCGGGAGTGAATCCGATAAAAACGACCAAAATCACCGTCACAAAATCACCGTCACGAAATCTACCGATGACGATAACTTGAGTAAAAGATCACCGAGTTAGATGAAATTTGGTACACATGTTCATTTTACCAATGCCCAGGCTGAGTTCGTCGGAAAACGTTATCCGCCCAAGCGTTCACACGCAACGCTCGCGTAAACGTAAGCTTTAAAAGACGGGAAAAAGTGTTATTAAGGAAGCCTGTTACTTGACTTGTTTTTATTATTTATGTTATATATGTCACAAATGTCACTTTGTTTTGTAAATAAATAAAATATAATCATGTAAAATTTCACCCTGATACAAGCAGAAGCTGTAGAGTAGGGAAGAGATATATTTTATAATATTTTAAATTAATTGGCCCGGTAGGTAGAAAACAGTCCTATTTCAATCCATACTCCTTTAACAAAATTACTCTTTCACTATAAACGCATCATGATCAACTTTTTTCTTATATTCAATATATATTTATAGTAAGGCGCTTGCTTTAATGATACAAATAATGATTTTCTTTTAATTTTGCCTTAACTCTGCCAGGTACAAACAGTTCGTTACTTTTAATTTTGTCTCTTTTCTAACTCCACCATGTATAAGTAGTTAGCAATGTTTACGTACTTAGCAGTGTGATTTTAAAATTTATATATAATGAAAAATGTAAGGAACTTCGTTCCTACCGGGTGACCCGCGACACCACACGTATTTTTTTTTAGAGAATTGTTCAAAGTTTGTTTTTGCTCTCCTGAAAAGTTGCATTTTTGGACGTAAAGCCTTTTTGGTTTTGACTACAGAATTGTTTATCACACAACTTTACTTAATCCTTAGCTAAATTATGCTCTATTTAATTATTTTGTAAAAAAAACTATAATAAATTGTTTCCTTTTATTTAATTTATAATTTACTGTGTACAAATACAGGATTATATTCTATACTAATATTACTAAACAAATTAAAAACTTTATGAGACCTGAAAGTAAAACATACGATATAATAGCTAAATTCTCAAAAAAGTTTTGATTCGTTAAAAATAACAGGGGAAGGAATATCAGTGATTCAAACACAATATAAACTTGCAAACAAAAACGACGATTGTTTAAAAGTCAAGTTAAAAAAAAGAATGGGAAAAAAAAATCTGGCTGGAACTCAATTTTCTACCCTTCATGTTTCAAAAAACCACTAGTTCTTTTTTTCCCCTCTTTTTGGTCTACTTACCTTTCAAAAGAATGAAACGTATTTGCAGAGCGTAGAGAAACGTAGTGGGAAGAGAAAGAGGAATTTTCCAGCTAAATGTGGAAATAGGGGGGGGGGGGGGGGGTGGGGAGCTCAAGTTTCCTCCACACACACAAAGAACAACGTGGGCTTTCTCTCATTCCTAAACATCAAACGCTACTTAGTCCATGCTTCACGTAAGTATTGCCGGAGAAATTCGATACCAAACTTTCAACTTCTAAACCTACTGCAATTTGATACAAATTCGGACTCGTTTCCTTTTTTCACTCTCTTACTTTTTCCAATCTCTCTCTACTTCACTTACATCCTTCCATTTGATGAAGGAAAAAAGACTGCAGAAAAAACCATAAATTATTCTGAATTTTGACTTGTTTTTCGCTCACTACAGTAGATTTCAGAAGTGAATTCCATTTTTTTTTTAATGCAATACTCATGCATGCGAATTGAAAACTACTAAACCTGTACAACCTATAACATTTGAACTAATATACATTTGAAATTTTCTGAGATCTGTCCCATCTGTCAAAATTGCCCTATTATTTATCCGACTTTCTCTTTAAATGTGCTACAACATCGAACCTTAAGCCGCATCTACACATTCGCACGAGTGACGAGGCGAGGCGCGAGGCGAGCCGCGAGGCGATTGTGTAAACGACTCACTCGTCATTCGCCTCGTCAATCGCCTCGCGACTCGTGGCGCTCGTGTCAGGAGCGGTTTCCGTAGCGCGAGTCAAAGGGAGTTCCGGGAAGTCAAGGGTTGCAACGAGTCGGAAGGCGAGGCGAACTCAGTGTTTACACACTCGCTCTTCATTTCACAACCAGTCCTTCTCTTAATCACGTGTTTTTTTCTTTTTTTTTTTAACTTTTTTCGCTTTAATTGGAGAATGGAATGGACAAGTTTTTGAATTTTTGGAAATATACCATGGTTAACCAGCTATTTGGGACCCAAAACATCTACTATAATATAAAAACAAGAAAAATGTCACCGATTCATGGGTTCGAATATCGTCCAGCTTTTATTTTTTAATATAACGATTAAAGAGTTAGTAAAAAAAAAAGAATTCTCCAGAATTTATGTTTACATTCATATTGTCCCCACCAAAGTTAAATTTTTTAATTATATAAGTATAATTATGAAAGTATAAAAATAAAATATAGGTTAATACTTCTGTAATTAATTGTTTGTATTAACCGATATATTGTGGTAATCAAATATAATGAACTGATATTTAGTACACATAAATAAAAACACACTGTTCAGAAATAAATAATGTTATATCAAAATTATGTATAAACTTAATATGAAGTTTATATACAACTAATATGAAACGTATATACAACTTTATATAAATTTTATATATAACTAATATAAAACTTTATATAAAGTTTATGTATAACTAATACAAAACTTTATTTATATAAAGTTTATATAATATAACTAATATATAAAACGTATACAAAACTATATAAAGTTTATATATGACTAATATAAAACTTTATATAAAGTTTATATATAACTAATATAAAACGTATATACAATTATATATAAAGTTTATATATAACTAATATAAACCGCATATACAACTTTATATAGTTTGTATACAACTAATATAAAACGAGTATACAACTTTATATATAGTTTATAAATAAAACGTATATTAAACTTTATATAATGTTTATATATAACTAATGTAAAAGTATATAAAACATTTATAAAACTTTATATAAAGTTTATATATAACTAATAGAAGACATATATAAACTATTTTCATTTTCTTTTAACTTAATACACCAGTGTGTTTTTATTGTGTGTACTAATTGCCTTTGATTGCGTTAGTAGTTGAATTACTAGCGAGTGCCGGCGAACTACGAGGCGAGTTGCGAGCGCGAATGTGTAAACGACTATTCGCGTTGTGGGGACGAGTGGAAAAAGTGGACTACGAGTTCCGGCGAACCACGAGGCGAGTCACGAGCGCGAATGTGTAAATGCGGTATAAGAAATAAATATATTGTATCCATTGGTCCTGATCCTGATTTAATCAAAACAATTTTATGACATTAACCAAATTGAACAATCAATAATCTGTTCCAATATACAATTTGATTATTTAAAAAAAAAATGGGTACGTTACCAGCAAGCAATAAGAAGACATTAACTTACTTCCTTTCCTTTCTCATTATCAGCGTTTAATTTTTTATGGATTTTAAAAAAAATTAAAATTGTCAACAATTCCTTTTTCTTTTTTGACTTAAGTGAAGTTTATATTTTAATTATTTATATAAAGAAAATGGTGGTTTTTTATGAATTAACAGTAAGTATCGAAAATTATTGCACAATAAGCAATAGCGTCCGCAATTATTGGCTGATTTAATTTCTGATTGTATGGCTCAAATCTCACACTAATGCTCTTTAAAAATCGTGTAATTATTATATGTATATAAATTCGTATCATTTGTTGAGAACATGAGATTAAACTTTTTCCAGACTGCCGTCTCACGTGCCCACTTTTTTTTTTTAAATAGTTCGTTATTAGGCCAAGAGCGTTAGTTCAAAATAGGCCATTAACAGAAAAAAATTCCGATAAAGCTGAATTTTGGTTTATGGCTTTATTTTGGTCCCCTGATCAACATATTAATTTTTCCCCCTCGAGGGAGGTCTGCTTTGGCCGCAATTTTGAAAAAAAAAAGGGACCGAAATTCGGGTTTTGGCCAATATCTTCGTTCTTATCTATGATACGACAAAAATAGATATTATCAAATTTGTAGGAATTTAAATTGTCAACAAAAAAGGTTCAATGTCATTATACGCTAAAGTTAATAGTTTCGAAGCTATAGCTCTGCGAAGTGCGACCTTTTTCCTATTTTCGAAATATGGGAAATAAAATAACTTGCTGATTTTTTCCGAACCAACTTTCTATACAGCAAAATTTGCTGAAATTGAATTGAATTCTGCTGAAAGATGGCTAAAAGTATTAAAATAATGCATTGTCATCGTGTTCTGAGCTATTCTAAAAGTTGACCTTAAATAAATATATTCTAGATTTTGACCTTAAATAAATTCTATTTTATTTAAGTTATCTTGTGTTGAAGCAGGGCAGTAAGAAAGCCAAGTCAATCTTCAGTTTTAACCCAATTAACAATAGACGACTACCAACATTCAGAATAATTAATTGGTGAATAGATGGCGCTGCTTCAAAGAGAATTGTTCAAACCCTCCTCAGAACTAAGGTCCAATTTGAACTTCAATTTAAATGACTGACTGAGAAAAGACAATTTTTTTCTAAACTTAATAAACAACTTTTTAAGATAAATTTAAAACATAAATCATAGAGGGACAAGATACACGAGTGGCAAGTAAATAGTGAAGTAGTAAATAGTGGCAGAGGTCAAACGGCAATAACACCCTAGGTAGAGACAGAAGTCGATATATATAACACCTCCGTCCTTCCCTCATGCCGCATCGTCCAGCGTCAAGAGATTATGACTTTACCGCACTTGTCATTTAGCTGTGATGTAGACAGAAATCTTATATAGTCCTGTGAGTAATTTTATGAATATATATATATATATATATATATATATATATATATATATATATATATATATATATATATATATTTTTTTTTTTTTTTTTTTTTTTTTTTTGCAGTCGATACGATGGTGTGGTGAAAGAGCATCCTGAATTTATGGGACACGCCATGTGAATTTTATAGATATCGGAATAAAAAAGAAAAATGCGGAAAAAATATATGATGACGAGAAGGGTATCAACCAACAAACCTCTTATTGGAGTTCAATGCATTTCTTTTATTATAAAACTTAATGAATTCAATTTGACATAATATTTATCTCTCTTGTCCCACATATTTTAGAATGCTTGGAACAAATCGGACTGAGACAAATTAAATGACTTACTGAGAAAGGAAATTCTGTTACCCTTTCTGTCACGAATTATGAAATCGATGGAAAAAAAATATTGTTTCATGGATTTGAGCCTAATGATTTTTTTGATGATTTTTCGTGAAAAAAAATGCATCTAGCTTATCTTGTTGCCGAGATATTAACTGTCCTCTACAGAGGACATGCTTACTTAAAGGTGGCAAAACTAATTATCAAATTTGAAATTTAAATTTTATTTTTAATGATAATTACAATATTTGAATTTAAAAGAGCAAAAAATGATATAAAAAACAATATTATTTAGAATGGAAATTTAAGAAACCTTAATATGTAATTGGATCATTGAAGGTGAGTAAACATAACAAGTAGTTACTTTGAAATGTAGGTTATATTTCACCCATTACGGGCATCATCAGACCTAAAATAAAAATTATTTTTTTAAAAAATAATAAATTAATAAAGTTTTAACTAATAAATTATTAATAAAGGAAGGATTAATAAGAAAGGATGAGTTCGTTGGCCAGAATTTTTGGAGTTCATTTAGGGGTCAAATTTTTACAATTTAGGGTCAAAAATAGCATAAAAACAGGTTTTTTCCATTTTACCCCCCTTTTATATGAAAATATGATAAAAGTTTACATAACAACAATTACTCTCTCTTAAAGAGCTTTTCAACGACATGCATCTTGAAGAGTAAATATTATTTTGACTTTTGTACCCCGTACCCCTGTGTACCAATTTTTTTTTTCACCCATGCAAATTCTATACCAAAATTTTCCTATATTATCATAAGCCAATAATACGCAGATTTCTTTGAAAATTCGCTCATTAAGTCATGGTGCATGACTGGACTTTTTTTTCTCGAAATACATAAATTGAAAACACATTTTATGCATTTGATATAAGTTTTGCTTTTGCAGCCTATATTTTTGCATCTGCTAGTTTCATTTTTTTGTTCAAATATAGGTAGGTGATCATAATGGTCATACCTAACCTCCTCAATGGGTTTTAAATGTGCCTCTCGCTTGGGCATTTTTGAAGACGTATATATTATTACTTACATTCTTCTATGATCTCATTTTCGGGCAATAATTCGTAAGAATCATCACAAATTCGTTCTTCAGCTAATAAATCATCATCATCATTGATTTCAGATAGTTATGAATCATCACCTTTGTTAAAAATCGTCTAAATCTCTTGGAAGTTACAATTTTTTTTCCTTATCCATCTTCCTTAAGTATTTTTGTCCTCTGTAGAGAACAGATCTTTAAACCCTTATAAATTTTAAATTCATTGACTGAATGAGCAAAAAAAATGTTTTTTGATTATATTTAACTTTTATAAACAATAAAAAAAATAAAAACCAATAAATAAATTACACTAACTGCCTCCATAAAAATAAAATTGTGGGACAGAACGAACAAGGCAGAGGTGGTATGATTTACAGAACGAAAATAATTAATATAGCCTACCCCAAGCTATTGTAAATTACAGAAATAAGGTGGTGGAATTCAGAACTAATCACTTAACATGTATCAACTGACATATTCTATGTTCTCCCTTCCCATAGCTAGTGACAGCCTCTGAAAGTTAGTGTCCTCTGTAGAGGACGTGGTGACCGAAAGGGTTAATTAATTTAAATTTTTTGAACACACTTACAACAGATATAATTGTTAAAAACATTTGTGAACACTATTTGACAATTAATACAATATTTCACTGAGATTTGGAGGTTCATCTACTAGAAATCCTTTTTAAAATAATAACTTACCGCAATGAGATACAATTTGGTAGACCCAATTTAAAGATCAATAATTTTTTTTTTTAATAAACATCTTATTGAAGATGGCTGTGATCCAAAATGTAATAGCATTAACCAAAAATCTAAGAGTAGATACGCGCAAAAAAAAATAATAATAAATTTTGTATTTATTTTCGATATTAATTTTATTAATATGATTTTCCTTTCTGTTTAAGAAAATATTTGAAAAAAAAAAAACAATTAAAGTATATTTCTAATAAATTTAGTAATACAACAATTCCAATTAAGCAAAGTGTTATAAAAATAATATTGGATAATGTTAATGGCCTTTTATTATTACCTCTTTTTTGTATTATAATTTTTGATAATAAAAATTAGTATAATTAAACAACAGAAAAAAGAATAAAACTTGAGTATTATTCAGCTGATAAATCGAATTATTTATTTTTTTATTTTATTTTATTTATTTTTTTATTTTATTTTATTTTTTTTCCAGTCGATACGATGGTGTGAAAGAGCGTTCTGAATTTATGGGACACGCAGTGTGAATTTTATAGATGTCGGAATAAAAAAGAAAAGGACGGAAAAAATATATGATGACGAGAAGGGTAACAACCAACAAACCTCTTATTGGAATTAATGCATTTCTTTTATTATAAATTTTAGTGAATTCAATTTGACATAATACTTATCTCTCTTGTCCCACATATTTTAGAATGTTTTAAAACAAATCGGACTGGGAACAAATTAAATAACTTACTGAGAAAGGAAATTCTGTTAATTGTTTTAAATTTTTTTAACACACTTTTACTGTTAATAATATTTACCAAATTGAACACTTAACAAATTCGGAGGAACTTACAACAGATATAATTGTTAAAAACATTTGTGAACACTATTTGACAATCAATACAATATTTCATTGAGATTTGAGGTTCATCTACAAGAAATTCTTTTTAAAATAATAAATTACCGCAATGAGATACAATTTGGTGGACCCAATTTAAAGATCAAATAATTTTTTTTAACAAACATCTCTTTTGGCTGTGATCCAAAATGTAATAGCATTAACCAAAAATCTAAGAGTAGGTACGCGCTAATGAAAATAATAATACATTTTGTATTTATTTTCGATATTAATTTTATTAACATGATTTTCCTTTCTGTTTAAGAAAATATTTGTAAAAAAACAATTAAAGTATATTTCTAATAAATTCAGTAATACAACAATTCCAATTAAGCAAAGTGTTATAAAAATAATATTGGATAATGTTAATGGCCTTTTATTATTACCTCTTTTTTGTATTATAATTTTTGATAATAAAAATTAGTATAATTAAACAACAGAAAAAAGAATAAAACTTAAGTATTATTCAGCTGATAAATCGAATTATTTTTTTTTTTCTTTTTAAATATATAAATCGAATTGTTTTTTCTAATGAAATTATCTATTTTCTTTCATTTCCCAAAGTGTTTTTTTAAGCAATTAAAAAATATATACATATATATATCGTAACAAGATTGTATTGGATTAAAAAAATTATAATTATAAGAAAAATAAAATCTAACGTTACATTTTATTAAATAATAACGTTAAAAAAATAAAAAACATTAGAAAAAACGGGGAAGGAAATGTTGGGCGATTGTTAATTCCGTTACTAGAACTGAAAATTGGATTGTGTCGGCCCTTTTCTAGACAATATTCTTCTCCCTTATTCCCCAAAAAACCCTCAGCCAGCCCTCTTCAGGGCTCGACTAAAAAAAGAGGAAGAAATCCAACTCTATTCCCTTTCTCCCTGGTCACATTTAAATATTTAAATCTACTCAGAACTTTGAGTTTTGAAAGGGAAAAATACAGACAGAAAAGGGACAAGAGAATGAAGTCACATTCTAATCACATATTCTTCTCACTATTTCATTCTTCTCTCACAGTTAAATAGATTCCTCACTTTATTTAAATGCCCTTTTTACAAAAAAATAAAAAATAAAATAAAAACTTTTTGTTCTTTGAATTTTTTTTTTTAAGCTATCAATATATAAATTACTTTTTACATAAAAAAGCAACTACTTTAATATCGTTTCATCTGTATAATGTTATTGAAAAAAAAAAGTTTTACTGTGTATTGTATTATTTTTATAATATACATAGTAGTCTTCACCCCACCCTCCCTTTAAGAATTAGGGGCTGTTTCATTATCATGGAGAAGCTATTCAATAAGATACAAAAAATAGTTTCGGTTCCAAAGAATTCTTGTAAATTAATCAGGAGTACATTATGTAACGACGATTATGACTGTTCGTTAAGACTTATGTGGTTAGATGCCTCTAACTTATGGTCTAGTTTAAGTCTATTAAAACCCCGAATCTTGCCATTATATATGATTCATTACATTATTAAGATTAAAGAACAGTAAGACTGAAGAACAGTACCACTAAAGAACAGTAAGACTAAAGAACAGTACCACTAAAGAACAGTAAGACTAAAGAACAGTAAAACTAAAGGACACTAGAGTACAGTAGGCTAAAGAACAGTATAAGACTAAAAAACAGTAAGACTAAGAACAGGAAGACTAAAGAACAGTAAGGCTAAAGAACAGTAAGACTAATGAAGAGTAAGACTAAGAACAGTAAGACTAATGAAGACTAAGGCTAAAGAACAGTAAGACTAAAGAACAGTAAGACTAAGTAAAGTAAGACTAAGAACAGTAAGACTAAAGAACAGTAAGACCAAAGACGAATAAGGCTTAATAACTGTAAGGCTAAAGAACTGTAAGATAAAGAACAGTAAGGCTAAAGAACTAAGGCTAAATAACTGTAAGGCTAAAGAACTGTAGGGCTATAGAACTGTAAGGCTATAGAACTGTAGGGCTATAGAACTGTAAGGCAAAATAACTGTAAGGCTATACAACTGTAGGGCTATAGAACTGTAAGGCTAAAGAACTGTAAGGCTAAAGAACTGTAGGGCTATAGAACTGTAAGGCTATAGAACTGTAGGGCTATAGAACTGTAAGCCAAAAGAACTGTAAGGCTATAGAACTGTAGGGCTATAGAACTGTAAGGCTTAAGAACTGTAAGGCTTAATAACTGTAAGGCAAAAGAACTGTAAGGCTAAAGAACAGTGAAAGTACTTTTTCCTCGGGGCGACTATCGCGAAATACTGCTCTTCTGAGTTTACGCGTGTTACCGTTTTCCTAGTGGAACGACCCTAGCGATGATCCAGGACCAGTTATAGTCGCAGTCGCTGGCGATCCTTTGTGCGTTCTACACTCAATGTCAGAATATACAGGTATATATATACACGCAGGACACAATGTACAAGGATATATATACGGGAATGACAGAAAATAAATATTATACTCTTTCATATTCTGTAATTCCTATCCTATAATATTCGTATATAAACGCAATAATGCAATAAATGACTAGTAAAACAAAGTCTAAGATTAAGCACAAATTGTCCAAACAGAAATCAATTAGTTGTTTAATAGTACTTGAACTTGATGCTTCAAACTATGGGAATCAGGAGTGCTCCACACTCCAGAACTCATCAATAATCAAGCAGAGCTATTGGTATTTAATCATGTGGACATTGTTAATGGAGAGTGCATAGCAGTGTGTATACTCGTCTCCTAGGCAACAATGCTGAAGCCAAAGCGCAATCACCAGTGTGAGCCTTTGTGTGCTCCTACATAGTACTGCCTTATGGCTTAGTTCTAACAAAACCGCCTTAAAATTTACTCCCATTCCTTTGTACTTAATAATCATAATTGAATTACACTTACATTCAAATACATAGGTAAATTTATAAGACAAAATCTAGACATTAACCTCTAACCATTCCTTATGCTAATGCGCATCAAAATCAGTTAAGACAATTCAGTTGATATGAACTGTTCAGATATAAATGTATGCTTCCTCCACCCAAAACACACCCATTAACAAAAACAGCCGAAGGACGCAGATCACAGATCATTAAAAAAAAGAAAAAGAAAATTGGAACTCAAAAACAAAAAAAACAAGAAAACCAGACGTAGAATCCGTTTGTGATATACATTTGCATTTTCAATGTTCATTTTATTCACGTAATCTAATTTAAATTTTCCCTCGACCAGTGACTCATAATGAAAAAATCACTGAACCTGTTTATATATATATATATATATATATATATATATATATATATATATATATATATATATATATATATATATATATATATATATATATATATATATATTGTTCCGTAAGACATTTTTCATACGTCTTATATTTTGTGAGAAGAAATTGCAGAACAGAAGAAAGATATTGCAATATCTATTTTAAGTACTTTTTTATTTCATTAAAATTTCAAAAGATAGAATATTAGTCGTATTTTATAGTTTCTATAATCTATTTAATTTACTGCTCATTTATAATAATGAAATTTTAATAATATTTTATAACTATTTATAATTTTAATTTTAAAAAAATTCTTCTCAAATTTCAGGGAGAAATTCGTATTAATTTTAATAAAGGTGAAGAAATTAATTTAACTTATTTTGTTACAACGAAGGTATTATTTTTATCTAAGTTCTTGCCCAATTATTAAGAGGTTTAAGTTTTTAATAAAATTATAAATGAATCTTATAAAATATTATTTTTAACTTCCTTTATTAATAATAGCTAACCCCTGACCCGACGAACTTCGTACCGCCTCAGTCAATGAATGTCGAGTCTTTCACAGTATTTGTGAATTTAATATTGTCCGGCGGAAGTTAAACAATATGAAATTCACACATTCAGAGAAACGACGCGCGCGCCATCTATCGGAACATAGTTTTACTAACTCAGAAACCTTCGCAGGTATGCGTCCAACCATTCCCTAAAGTTTCATCGAAATCGGATGAACGGATTAGGATGGCATAAGAGACATACAGACAGACAAACATTTTTTTTTTATTTATATAGATTACGGTAATAATAATTCTTTGTAAAGAAGAAACTGTGACAGGTCTTTTTTAACATTAATAAGTTTTTTTTAACATTAATAAGTTTTTTAACATTAATGAGATTAGTTGTCAAGTTTTGGTTCTGTTTAATTTCAATAATCTTCAACGATATTTATGGCATTGGGTTTCAGTATGGCATTAGGTTTAAGTATATCACAGACTATGGATTGCAGACCACAGAGCATTTAAAAAATATACTTTTTGCACTTAAGGGGACCTTAAAATGGGGTAGACCCAAAAACTAAGAGTTGATATATAAGGAGCTGATATTTTTCAAATTGAAATGTATCATGGAGGTGTTAAATGAAAGGAGAGGACGACCTAAGTACAAATATTATATTTCGTTTGTTTTTATTCCAATCCATCTTTGCTCTATGTCTTCTTGGAACTTGCGTTTTTTGTGTCCCTCTCTATATTTTTAACAAATCATTTTAAATAATTACAAGATAAAAAGAACTTTTTACAATACTACGTTTTTAAATTTTCTGTCATAAAGCATAAATTTGAAACCCGTCAAAATAAAGATTGTAAATATGGATAAGTCAAAACAAATAAAATAACTTGCGGATTCTTTCCGAAACAACTTTTCATACATAAAAATTTGCTGAAATCGAATTAAATGCTGCTGAAATATGGCTAAAAGTATTAAAATAATGCATTGTCATCGTGTTCTGAGCTGTTCTAAATGTTTTAAATTTCTAGCTACTCGGGAAGTTAGTTAAAAATCGATTTCAAGATTTGTACTGGACAAACAAACAAAGAAACAAGAAAGCAAGCTAATAAAAACGTAGTAAAAAATATAGTTATTCAATGGAAAAACAAAAAAAAAAATTGTTTGAGGAATTTTTCATACGTAGTACAGTGGGTGAGAAAAGAGTGCCCCCCTCCCCCCCTACATCATTTTTTTTTTCTTTCAAAAGTATTATCTTAGAAACGGATTGGGCTAGAAACTTCGTAGTACTTTTATTGCGTTCATGGCGTCGTTATAATAAATGTTTGGAAAGTTACAGCTGAAACATACTTTTAAATGGCCGCCATATTGATCCTGGTGAGACGATCATACTGGTTAACGAATTCGTTCTATTTTTTAAATTGCCTACGGATTCTTTGTGTGTACTAAAAGCATGGACCTGGCGAGTTCATTCATTAGTTGAAGTTTTTTCTTTGTCTTTGTTTGTAAGTTTATTTAAATTGGTTAGTTTTATTAATAAAATGTCAATTTATTTTATATTTTCTCTCATTCACTTTTATTTTAATGTTAATTTTTAAAATGATTTATAATAACATAGTAATTGAATTTTTCTCTACAAACCGTTTAAACAAAAATTAGATAAATTATGTGAAAAATAAATAAAACACTTGCCTGGGGCTTAAATTAAACTCAGTTAATCATTTATGGTGAAAAAAATCACTCGAATTCCTAATTATCTAGAACATTTAGCAGAGTAATGATTTTTTAAAAAATATATTTTTAGAAAAAAAAGAAGGTGGAGGAAATTCAGAAATAACTCGAGATTCTAGCTTTCAAAAAATCTAGATGTTAAATATGGTCGAGGGGGGGAAGTTCCAAAGAACTTGTATATCAAATTACTCGCAAGCCTTCTGGATAGTCTAGCTAATGTGGATCCATCAAAACTCCCGCGAGTCACTTCAAAGTCTATAATTAATCAAAAGGAAGAATTCCCGGGGATGTTAACAAGTCTAGCGCTCGGTGAGTATTTCGGCTTCCTAGCTTTAACAAATGTTTACATGTTTAAAAACACATGTCAGTCTGTCACTCAACGTGAGCTATACAAGAGAAAGCACATGGCTATCTCTTTAACTCAGTCTTAAGACAACCAATATCTCTATAACTAGATCATTAGTGATTTTTTCCCCTTCGACATTGATTTTTTTAAAATAATTTTAAAATCAGAATGGTTATTTTTTCATTGTTGAACGAAGTTCCTTATGGTTAGATTGTTACTCCCCTATGTTTTTTTTATGATATAAATGACTGACTAAATAACTGTTATGACAAAGGGATGTTAAGTCCAATGTACATTGGGACAAAGGAATATCACACTTTAGTTTTTATAAGGGGAGTAACAGTCTAAAGAAGAACATTCATTACACCTTCTTTAGATTGTTACTCCCCTCTGTTGTTTTTATAAAGGGAGTAACCATCTAAAGAAGTGCCGGTAAAATAATGATCTAAGCTTGTGGATCCTACACAGTATACTTTGAAAAAGATGAGGATTGCATTATATATAATCTGTATGTATTCACAATTTTTGGAACGAAGTTCCTTATGGCACGTTCTGGAGCCCGGGAGTGAATCCGAAAAAAACGACCAAAATCACCGTCACAAAATAACCGTCGCGAAATCACCGTCACGCAAAATCCGTCACGAAATCTACAGATGACGATAACTTGAGTAAAAGCTCACCGAGTTAGATTAAATTCAGTACACATGTTCATTTTACCAATGGCCAGGCTTAGTTCGTCGAAAAACGTTATCCGCCCAAGCGTTCACGCGCAACGCTCGCGTAAACGTAAGCTTTAAAAGACGGGAAAAAGTGTTATTAAGTTAGCCTGTTACTTGACTTGTTTTAATTATTTTTGTTATACATGTCAAAAATGTCACTTTGTTTTGTAAATAAATAAAATATAATCATGTAAAATTTCACCCTGATATACAAGCAGAAGCTGTAGAGTAGGGAAGAGATATATTTTATAATATTTAAAATTAATTGGCCGGGTAGGTAGAAAACAGTCCTATTTCAATCCAAACTCCTTTAACAAACATACTCTTTCACTATAAACTCATCATGATCAACTTTTTTCTTATATTTAATATATATTTATAGTAAGACGCTTGCTTTAATGATACAAATAATGATTTTCTTTTAATTTTGCCTTAACTCTGCTCAACCAGCCTTAACTCTGCGCAAACAGTTGGTTACTTTTAATTTTGTCTCTTTTCTAACTCAACCATGTATAAGTAGTTAGCAATGTATACGTACTTAGCAGTGTGATATTATAATTTATATTTAATGAAAAATTTATGGAACTTCGTTCCTACCGGGTGTCCCGTGACACCACACGTATTTTACAAAATTTATCTATGGAGAGTGTATGATAGTATTCACTTCAAAATGTTTTACAATTACTTTAGAATACACACTTACACCTCGTCAAAAGTTTTGAAACAGCTTACGCAAGAATATTTGCACACAAGAAGTTTTCGAGATTTTTCATTTTTCACTTAAGCTATGTATAACCTTGTAAAAAATTGGATTTTTTTAAACTATGTCTTGATGATCCAAAAATTTACTATTTATAATATTAAAGTTGTAATAGTTTCAGTTGCAGCTTCCCATTACAGATTTTTTGCACTTAGGAAAGAAACTCCGATACCAAGAACAAAAAAAAACGTTATGTGAGGAAAAGTTATGTTTTAAAAACCAATTTTTTTTTCTCGAGATTTAACGGAATTTTCCCTTTTGGGTGGTTTTAAGACCTTCTAAGTGGCTTTCAGCACATTCCTGTACTTATGTATGCATGTATGTGTATGTATGTGTGTTATCACTGTTGTTTCACCATGTTTTGTTTTTATGTTTCATGTATATGACATATAAAATGTTAATTACATAATTGCTAAATAATTATCAGATTATTTGTATTATGTAGCGCTCAAGGTATTTAACCTAGAGAGTTGAAACTTTGCAGGAAAATCAGTCCTTACTTCTATTTGAGCCGACCGGAAAATTAACATTTTCCGCCATCTTGAACCAAGTTTGCTGAGACAGCAATCATTTTTAAAAAAATCGAAAGGTGTTCCGATCGAGTTGAAATTTGGCACGAATGAACCTCTCTGATTGACAAACAAGTCCACATTTAAAAAAAAAAAAAAAAAACAACCGATGAAATTTCATAAATTAGTTTAAAAGTTAAAAGCGAATATAATTACTAATTAGTGCGATACTTTTGTTAAACGTCAAAGTTTGCTTGAATGTCTCAAAATGCCGCCAAAATTCAAATAATTAAATAAATGAAATAAAAATATTGTATTAACATTGTTTTGAAAAAGGATAATAAAAAAATCAGTTAGTTCAAAAAGGTCACCCATCCAAGTACTGACTCCGCCCAATGCTGATACCTCCTACTGCAAAGCAGAAGAGGTCAATTTAGTGGCCACCAAATTGAGAAGAAAGTTCCGAGGTATCCCGTACCTGATTTTTTTTAATCTATTGTCATTATATTCAATGTTAAATAAACCATCTAAAAACACTTATTTATTTGTTGGAACTAAAAATAGCGATTCATGTTTAGCTTTCAGAAAGGAACGGAACAACGCTGACAAATATTTATGGTTAAAAAAGTAGTAAATCCCTTTTCAAAGTTTTGTTGAAGAAAGATTAGGATCAAATAAATGATATAAACACGATAAAGGATCAAAGAAATGATATAAACACGATAAAGGATCAAAGAAATGATATAAACACGATAAAGGATCAAAGTAACTTTACAAAAGGTTTACCAGTTAAAAACAAAACTCAGACATAAATACCTCTTCTACAATGATTTATTAATTCTATAGAAATGGTTTGAAACAACTAAGTCTTTATAATATAAATTATATTGCGAGGATGTTATGGAAACACTCCGGACCAGTTTCTCTCTGCTATAATTATTAAAGATTAAGTTAACTTTATCTTTCAAACAGTTTTGATTCATTATTAACCGTATTTTACAGTTTGTTTCTTTAATAAAGAAAAAATAGACTGCCAGTTGGTGTGACACTTAGCTTCCTCGTATCCTATCCACCTAATTTATTGATTTTATGTACTTATATTTACTATTACAAGCCATTATTGTCTAATTGTTTAATTTTTTCCCCCGTTTTGCTTGCGAGCTTACCGAAGGTAACGGAAGCTAGGTTATCGTTTCGAAGAACGAAAATATTTTAGGTCTCCGATTTCAAAAATTCCAAGACAGAAATCCGTTTCAGACATCAGATAACATTTTTGGTTCCGTGTCTGTCTGTCGTTCGATTTTTGCGAACCAACATATCTTAAAAACTACACGTCCGATTTTAATGAAATTTAGATGGTAGGTCATAATTAGCCCATTATTGGTCCCATATAAGTTTCAAGTTTCTGTGCTTTTTCTCTTTCACATGCGCACAAACATACACCTATAGCTTCAAAAGAACTTATCTGATTTGTATGAAACTTTTACAGTTTATCGAAAGTAACCCACAAATACCCTAAGATTAATTTGAACCATCTGCGTTCATTAACTTTTGTTAAATTGATACTTAAATTCATGTAAAAAATTAAAACAATTTTTAGAGATTAAAAAACGGGGAAACATTTAAACAAATTAGACAATAATGGCTTGTAAAAAAAAGCATAAAACCAATACAGTAGACGGATAGGATGAGAGGAAGCTATGTGCCACACCAATTGGCAGTTTATTTTTTATCTGTCAAAATTGTTTTGATTTTTTACACGAATTAAAGTATGAATTTAGCAAAAGTTAAAGAGCGTAGACGGTTAAAATTAATCTGGGGCTATCTGCGGTTTACTTTCGATAAACTATAAAAGTATAATTCAAATCAGATAAGTACTTTTAGAGCTATAGGTGTAAATAAATGTATGTTTGTGCGCATGTGGAAGAGAAACAAATAGGCGCAGAAGGTTGAAACTTATATGGGACCAACAATGGGCTACTTATGACCTACCACCCAAATTTCATTAAAATTGAACGTGTAGTTTTTAAGATATGTTGGTTCGCAAAAATTGAACGACAGACCGACAGACCGACCGTCAGACCGACAGACCGACCGTCAGACCGACTGACAGACAGACATGGAACCAAAAATGTTCCCTGATGTCTGAAACGGATTTCTGTCTTGGAATTTTTGAAATCGGAGACATAAAACTTTTTCGTTCTTCAGAACGATCACATAGCTTTCGTTACCTTCGGTAAGCTCGGAAGCAATATTTGAGTTTATCTACAGAGATGAGTATGCTTTAAGTATAACTCTCTGCCTTCTTAATTAAATTACTGAAACCTGATTTGAATAGGTGTTCTCTAACTACCTCCAACCACCTCTAAAAAATAATAGATGTTAGTATACATAGAAAGGCATTGTTAATAATTACTCAATCTATATCATATTGTAAACATTTAATTTTAGTTTTGCTTCCCAGAATAGAAGATGAAAGATCATTGTGATCATTTCTAAAATCTTTTTTTTTTTGGTCTCCGAATTCATTCAACATTTTCAACAGAAATGCGTTTCAGACGACAGGAAATATTTTGGCCTGGAGGCTTTTAGTAAGTGAGACTGTCGCCAGTCAGTGAGGCTGTCACCAGTCAGTAAGACTATCGCCAGTCAGTGAATATGCATATTTTGATAAGTAAAAGTACGATAATTATGAAATTTGGATGATGTTTCATACTGGACACGTTTCTCTACCACGAAGTGGCGTATCCAGGGAGGCACAGGGGGCACGTGCCCCCCCCCCCCCCTCTCAGACCCAATGGAGTAAAAAAAAAAAAACCACCGAATTTTTTTTTCAATCTCACCTCAGAAATGCATAAAAGCGCTGTTTTGAGGGTTCATATTTTCAAAAATTTCCCGCCGTACGTTTTTTTTTTTGGGGGGGGGGGGGGGGAGGGGCAGCAGCTTTGTAGAATAAGTAGTTCTCTTTTCTAGTTACCACTACGAATACCCCCCCCCCCCCCCCCCCCCAATTAAACCGTCTCAGAATGTGCCCCCCCCCCCTGTTTGTTTGCCCCAAAAAACAAACCAAATGTTTTGGTTTGTTTTTTGAAAAACAAAACTGGTCAATGTATTAATTTTAATTGATTATTTCCTCGTTTGACAGTTACATACTGTGGTTATATATATCTGGGGGCACGGCAGTGCTCCCGACAAGTCGAGCACAGCCGTACCATTCCTTTATTGGAACCATCCCAGAGCACCCTCTATCTACTACCCTATTAAAGATATTTGGATATATCAAATTAATTTTAAATTAGAGTTCATTACTACCCATATTAGTTTATAAGATATATATCAAAATTTGAAGGCATTACTAGCAATCCTAGAAATTTGAAATTTTGTCTTTAGGTAGAGGGTAGAGTTAATAGAGGTACAAAAAAATGAGAGAGAACTATTTGTATCCAAGCACTTTTTTAGTTTCGTAAATTATTAAGCATTATACGTACTTTATTATATTATGAAATAACATTTTGATTACGAGCTTACCGAAGGTAACGGAAGCTATGTGATAGTTCTGAAAAACTAAATATTTAAGATTTTTTTTTTTTTACGATTTCAAAAATTCCAAGACAGAAATCCGTTTCAGACATCAGGGAACATTTTTGGTTCCGTGTCTGTCTGCCGGTCTGTCGTTCAATTTTTGCGAACCAACATATCTTAAAAACTACGCATCCGATTTTGATGAAATTTGGATGGTAGGTCATAATTAACTCATTGTTGGTCCCATATAAGTTGCAACCTTCTGCACTCATTTGTTTCTCTTCCACATGCACACAACACATACATTCATTTACACCTATAGCTTCAAAAGTACTTATCTGATTTGTATGAAACTTTTACAGTTTATCGAAAGTAACACGCAGATAGCCCCAGATTACTTTGAACCGTCTGCGCTCTTTAACTTTTGCTTAATTGATACTTTAATTAAAGTAAAAAAAAAAAAAAAAAAAAAAAACAATTTTTACAGATTAGAAAAACGGAAGAAACAAATAAATAAATTAGACAATAATGGTTTGTAAAAGCAAAAAATCAATAAATAACGTGATAGGATGCGAGGAAGCTATGTGCCACACCAATTGGCATTTGCAGTCTATTATTATTATTTTTTTTTTTTTTAATTTAACGAAAGTTAAAAGGAATTTTTAAATAGTGACCTTTGGTGGGAACTTTTAAATAGTGTTCAAATAGTGAGTTTTAGTAGTCTTAGGTGCAATGTGCAACGGTCGCCCCTTTATATTATATAGGGAGGATCACTAAGAATATCTAAGCAGTTGGGGTAATCACTATACCTACGCCTAGGACAAGTTATTGAACACTGGACCAGTGATAATAGAATCTGATACTGAATCAGCAAGATGTCTCCTCAATTAATTGATTGATGGGCGATGTGGTTCTTGTTCTCGATGGAAGCAGTATTACGTTGTATTATCCGTCCTAAACACAACATGACAATTACGACGGAATCAATCACTTGAATCGTAGATGTTCCATCCTATATCTGTCAATCAGTCTAATGTAAAGAGTAAAAAGAAAAAAAAACTACCAACCACAAGTATACATGTTGAAGTAATACGGAATTGAAAGCGACAGAGGATACTTTTGGTTTAAAATAACTTTTTCTTATGGATATTGACATTTTACTTCAGTCCTTTCCTCTAACCTATATATAACTTTAGCAAACTTTATTATCAATGATTTATCATTATTAATTTTCTGATTCTACTAAATTCAAAGAGTAAACACAAATATATCAAAAGTTGAAATCTGAAATATGCACTATTACTTTTAAATTTGTATTTGTTCTACACGTTCAAGTAAAAACAAAATAGGTCGAAAACCGAGACAACTCTGACAAACTTTCTCATATACGAGTTCATAATTAATTAGCCCAGAGGTTTCCATTTATTAGTTTTCTTAGGTACATTTAATTTATTGAACATTTTATCAAAATTTATCATATAAATAACTTCAAATCGGCGGGGAATCGAATCCGGCCTCTCTCCGTCCGCGTTTAAAGCTTTTTTCTCAGGAACTAAATTTTTTCAAAAAACAGCTTATATGGGAAACAGCTTATATCGTTAGATTCGAATTTAAATGGACTACATTTTAGAATGTTTTAATCAAAATTGTCGGAACCGTTTTTGAAAATAATTTTTATTTCACGTTTCTTTAGAGTTTATTTTTTTTGGGGGGGGGGGGGGGTAGCGCCCCCAAATTTGGAGCTTCAATTCAATTCTCGATTCAATTCTCAATTCCCTATTGAAAATTGGGTCATATTGAAAATATGACCTCTGAAAACAGCGCTTTTATGCATTTCTGTGGTGAAATTGTATATGAGGTGAATGCAAAAATATGTATTAGAAAAAAAAATACGGCGTATTTTTTTTTTTTTTTTTACTCTAAAAAAAATATAAAAAAAATAAAAATAAAATAATAAAAATAAAAAAATAAAATAAAAAAATAAAATAAAAAAATAAAAAAAAAATAAAGAAAATAAAGAAATAAGATTAAAAATTAATATTTGAAAATAAAACAAATAAGGACAAAATCATAATGTGTAGTATTGAATTATATTTTTAAATAAAACAGTATTAATAAATAAGATTAATAAAAATAATCCAATCTTTTTGTGTTAAAGTGTTATTTTTTAAAATTTTGTTAAAGTTTTTCAAAAATGTATATATTGTTTAATGTTTTTTCAGATTGTATATTTAGTAAATTATCGTGACATAATATTTATGTCATAAACTATAAAATATGTAGATATTTATATGTGGGTGTATGTATTGTATATATATGTGCGTAATGCATGTATGTATGTATATGTGTGTATGTGTATGTATGTGTGTATGTGTGTGTGTATGTATGTATGTGTACGTATGTGTATGTATGTATATGTATATGTATGTACATATATATATATATGTATGTATATATATGTATATTTATAGCATAAGTATCCTCATAGCCGTTAAGGCGCCACGGCATTAGCCGATTTGTTTATTATGAATATTTGTAAAATAGTATTGTACAGCATGTAATGTTTTTCTAAACAATAAATGGCAGTTCATTTCATTTCATTTCATTGGGTCTGGGCCCGTCTGGAGGGGGGGGGGGGGGGGGGGGGGCACTTGCCCCCTGTGCCCCCCCCCCCCCCCCCCCCCCCCCTGAATACGCCACTGACAGGGAGTTTATATTATAGAAATTTACATGCAGATGTAGACTGTCACAGGGACGCAAAAATAAGACAGACGGTCAAGATGATTTCACTCAAATATTAACTGAGTAGGTTTATACAGGGGAAAAAAGCAAGTATACTCATGGTAGCCAAGATTCTACAAATTATTTACATTGTCTCTCCCAGGTAGCAGCACATCACAATTATCTTTAAACATATTAATTGTTGACGAGGATAGATCATGATCATTTTATCATAAGGAACATCTTATCACATTTTTAAAGATCGATTCTAGAATATTTTAAAGTTAATAAGTTGTCGAAAACTTAAATATTTTAATGCTATGGAGTTCGCTTTAAGTGATGGTTTTTCTCAACCTATCTTATTTTAATAGTATGTATTTTAATATTGAATGACCTTAAAAAGAGCGAATAAGAGCTCGTATTAGTATTTTATTTCGTTTTGATAAAAACGAATAAAAAAATATCTTGAGGACAAGATAATCCTCCATTTCTTTCC
>OX578284.1:57040509-57081626 GCA_951217055.1 Gerris lacustris | reverse complement strand
AAACCTATACCTAGGATACAAGTGTAAACTAACCTGGGTGTCACACATCAATTAATTTATTTCTTTGTTTACTTTTCGCTGTCATTCAATGTTTGCCTCTTAATAAAAAAATCACAAATTTGAAACCCGTCAAAATGAAGATTGTAAATACTATGGGATATGTCAAAACAAATAAAATAACTTACGGATTTTTTCCGAACTAACTTTCCATACAGCAAAATTTGCTGAAAACTAATTAAATTCTGCTGAAAGATAGCTAAAAGTATAAAATAATGCATTGTCATCGTGTTCTGAGCTATTCTAAAAGTTTCAAATGTTTAGGTACTCGGGATGTTAGTTAAAAATCGATTGCAAGATTTGTACCGGACAAGCAAACAAACAAACAAGAAAGCAAGCTAATACGCCCCTCTTTGCGGTGTTCCAACAAGCGGCAGCTAGTCTACAGGAGAGTTAAGATCCCTCTGCCGCAGATGCAGTAGAGATACAGAAACCCCAGCCCATCTGCTTGGTAATTGTCCAAATAACATGCTCCTTGTTACTCGCCATCACCATAACGTCAAACAAAAGATCATAGACTTGATGAAGATGAAAGGGTATACTTGCTACGAGGAACTACATAGAACTGATTCGGACGGTTCCACCAAGTACGCTGACATTATTGCTTTTAAGGAGAATACTGAAGAAGCACTAGTAATAGAAATGACAGTGAGGTACAAAAGTAATGACCTAAAGCAAGGCGAGAAGGTGCATCAAGAGAAAAAGAGAATATATGGCAAATGTCTCAGATATTATCAAGAAAAATTTTAGGAAAAGCATGGTCTTAGAGAATATCAAAGTTAAAGGACTTTGGTGCGGGTCGAGAGACACCATACCTAAGTTTACAACTGATTTTAGGTTTCTGTACGAAGTACGAAAAGCAACCTTATATAACGGCTCTGTCTGTCTGTCTGTTGGCATGTTTCAATTCATAAACTACTACAGCTAGGAACATGAAATTCGGCACAGGTGCATCTCGGCATTTTAGGCAGCTGTACACTTTTTGGAGTTTTCACACTTTATATTTTCAAGATGGCGGGTGACTAAAGAAAAGTTTTTAGTCAACATGACATGTTATACATCAATTTAAAGGTCTTAAGTGTAGAAAAAAAATATGCAACTATTACACTTAATAATTTTAACTTAATCGTACAGAATCCGGTGATTATCACCTCACGTACTTCCACTTACGTGAAGCGTGCCTTACTTGCTTTAGAAGATGGTATTGACAGAAAAGAATTGACGCAGGTAGCTGAATCTATAATTTTATACTCTTTAGGTATCTTAAATAATTATATACAAGGATTATAATTTTTTTTTTTTTTTTTTTTTTTTTTATCTGACTATTTGTTAATTTATTTTTGACATTTTCATATTTAGGCTATGCGCTACATAACTCGAAAAGCGTCACTAAAAAACGTTACCCGGTGTATCAAGGAGTTAGAAAAGTATAGGAGGTGTGCACAGTCTGTCTCCAGCTGCTGGGCCTCCCTCCACCGCACGTCATAGGGCCGAAGAAAGTCGAAAAGATTTATACGTGTGACAGGGAGTTAGAAAAGTACAGGAGTTTGCCATCAACTCTCAGCCCTCTCGGCCTACCTAGTATGAAGGCATATTAACAATTCGTAGAAGGCGGGCCGGCGCCTTTAAATTCATTTTGTAATCAAGCCGCGGCAGTGCCGGTGTGGAGATAAGAATATAAATAATCTTTCATCTACTTTTATCAATTACTTGAATAAATTACCGATTTTATTTCATTTTACGTCATAGTTTACGCAGAGCGAAAACATGAAAATGTCTCACTGTCTTGCAGACTCGTATGCAAGCAGTATTAATCAAGCTTTTAAGTCTATTATTTTATTTTAATTTTAAGTTATTTCTCTAAGTAGATTAATTATATTTTAATGACTATAAATAAAGTTTTGTAAATTGATTGTTACTTGTTAATGTATTATTGTCTGTAAGAGATTGATTAGTAAGCTGTGTACTAGCAACTCATTATAAATGAGCAGCCTCATAAATGTTGTATTTAATATATACATAGTGTTTCTTTGTTTATTGACGTAAAAGGTGCAGTTTCATTTTATTTATTTGTTTCTATTATTCTATTGCATCAGTAATCAGTACTTAAGTGTTCAGAACTTAATTCAGCACCCTATACCGCCTTGTGATGATGTCTATAAACTAGAAAAAGGTTCCAAATAAATATGTCTATTTAATTGCCTAAAGATAAAGCTATATAAGTGTTTCTAACTGCTATTTCTCCGGTGTATCTGATAGTAATGAATTAGGATTTATTTACCCTTTTATCGTCTACGACTGCCTAAATCTAAGCCGTATAAGTCCCCGTATATATTAAAAGCTATTTTACGAGGGATCCTCGAGAGACTTAGCTAATATATTAGGACAGATTATACGGTGATAACGAACATTTTAATTCGAGCAACTGCTTATATAATGAAGTTAAGACTGAAATTACTTAAACGTAGTTTCACGTAAGCTCATATTAAGTTTATAAATGAGAAAAATCAAGTGACTAGCAATGCTTACGACTTTAAAGATAAAATTAACGATTTTTAGAGTCGAAATTTATTTTTAGAAATAAGAAATAAGGGTTGAATTATATTCTCAAATGAAATTTTATTTATCTTTTAATTACTTTTCTTTATCTACTTGTCATCTGGCCACTTTCTAGCCCCATGATCACGGCTTCGTTTGCTTTCTTTTCCTCCGATCTGATTGTCTTGAGAACTTTTGAGAAGTTAATTTTGTTTGTCTCACTTCATTTAAAAGAAAAGAAATTGTTTTTTCTTCATTTTCTGTTCTTCATTATTCGGAATTATTTATGCCCTTAGTAGCCCAAATAAGAGATAATAATGTTAAACAAACCAAGATTCGTATATTTTGGATTACCGGGAAACTTCTGTTAATTACACCTCCAAGGTTTATCTCTTATTATTAATTGATATCCAATTTCCAGTTCTGTATTTGTAATCAACCTTAATATTATGTTGTAAGTGGAAATTACTATATGGATTTTAATGGTTCACATAAAAAATGGCTCTATTTATATAAAAAACACAAAGTGAGCTTCTCTAGCCATTTCAGTTTTACTTACGTGTAGTTTTATGTATTTTATCGTAGTAACTACCTCTAGCTATCTTGATTCTACTTTTTTCTTTTGCTTCCGAACTTACCGAAGATAAATGGAGCTATGTGATCGTTCTAAAGAACGAAAATATTTTGTCTCCGATTTCAAAATTTCCAAGACAGAAATTCGTTTCAGACATCAGGGAACTATTTCGTTCTGTTGCTCAACTTTTACGAACCAACATATCTTAACAACTACACGTTTGATTTTGTTTAAATTTGGATGGTAGATTATAATTACCCCATTGTTAGTCCCACTTAAGTTTTAACCTTTTGCGCCTATTTGTTTCTCTTCCACATGCGCAAAAAAAAAAGGCACTTCTTTAGATTATTACTCCCCTATGTGTTTTTAGAATATAAATGACTTTAATTAAATAACTATTAAGACAAAATAATGTTTAGTTCATGTACTTTGGGACAAAGGAATATCACACTTCTGTTTTTATAAGGGGAGTAACAGTCTAAAGTAGAATACTCTGTACACCATCTTTAGATTGTTACTCCCCTCTGTTTTTTTTATAAGGGGAGTAACAGTCTAAAGAAGAATACTCTGTACTCCTTCTTTAGATTGTTACTTCCCTCTGTTTTCTTTATGAGGGGAGTAACAGTCTAAAGAAGAATACTCTGTACTCCTTCTTTAGATTGTTACTTCCCTCTGTTTTCTTTATAAAAGGAGTAACAGTCTAAAGAAGAATACTCTGTACACCTTCTTTAGATTGTTACTCCCCTCTGTTTTTTTTATAAGGGGAGTAGCAATCTAAAGAAGAATACTCTGTACGCCTTCTTTAGATTGTTACTCCCCTCAGTTTTCATTATAAGGGGAGTTACAGTCTAAAGAAGAATACTCTGTACACCTTCTTTAGATTGTTACTCCCCTCTGTTTTCTTTATAAGGGGAGTAACAGTCTAAAGAAGAATACTCTGTACACCTTCTTTAGATTGTTACTCCCCTCTGTTTTCTTTTTAAGGGGAGTAAAAATGTAAAGAAATGCCATTTATTTACACCTATATCTTTAAAAGAGCTCATCTAATTGTTATGAACTTTGGTTAGTCTGTCGAAAGTAGACCGCAGATAACCCCATAATAATATTAACCGTATGTGCTATTTAAATTTTAATATATTGATAATTTAATTTATGTAAAAAAAAAAATAATTTCACAGATTCAATAACCGGGGGAAAATTAAATAAATTTAACAATAAGTTGTAAATGCATAAAATCATTCAAGTAATCGAAATAGGACACGGGGAAGCTATGTGCCACACTAATTGACAGACTATTTTTTAATCTCTCCGCAATTTTATCCTTATTAACTTTTCTCGATAAGCTACACAGGGAAATCTTGTTACCGTTAAATAGGTTTGAGTTCTTTCAACTCACGTAAAAATACAAAAATGATATTTTTTTAACCACTTGGTAATCAAAAATGTTTATTTTTATTTTTTTCAATTTACAAGACATGTTCATTATATTTTATAACTTTATTTCAGTATATTTTATTAACTTTGAAATTTCTTTCAATCATTATATCTCTAACTTTGTCAGTTCAATGCGGCTTGTTTCGTCTCTGCCATTCCATTGAATCTCTTTCTTTGCCTCTCATCTCAGTAATACAGTTAATATACTAACACAAATATAAAGTGTGGAAGTTTATTTCCCCGTATCACCGCATATCCGTGTGAACACTCCCCCCCCCTCCCCCCTTGATATCCAAGGAATCAGAAGGTCAGATCCCCTGGAATAAACTGGTTGCTTGTTCATTTATCGGTTTTGGCATTCGTACAAAAATAAGAGACGAACAACGAAACCAATTCGACTTAGTATTTATAATAATAATAAATTCCCCAAACTCATATTTATAAATAAATATTATATAATTAATTTTAATGATAGTCAACTATTTAATTATTGTGACCAATTGATTTTTTTATTTTTTTATTTATTTTGGAACAACTAAAAGTCTCAAAGTTCTCTCCAACTGGAGGTGAATTTTAGATGGGTTCATGATAGTATATTACTGTTAACTGTTTTTATTGTGATGCTCATACTTTTCATCTTAATAATCTTTTGCTTTATAATATCTGGAGGCTTAACAGAAATAACTCTTTTATCATCTTATCAACCCATAAAATAAAAGCAATAATAAAAATATAAATTGAGGAATAAAAAATAGCGCACTCTATATCTCATGACATTCATTAGAGTGGACTCATATTAATAGGATTTTAAGTAAACTTTTCCTTGATATATCTTGTGTTGAAATTTATAAGGCTCATCATCATCTGTGATGTATGAGACGTAGTTTTTTCTTAGTTCTCCGGCGAGATGAGTGTAATGATGATGAATTCCGTGAGATAGCTGTCTGCAGAATCCGTCTTGTCGAGTCGAGGGGGGGGGAGCCTTCACGATGCTAAACTAGTGCCCACATCTCTCATAACCGCTTTATTATCTATGCCACCAGACTAAATATAAAACAAAAAATTCCATATTCCATCATTTTTTTAAAGATATATTTAAAGTTTAGACTTTTATTGCGTAGTTTTTTATAATAATCTAAATAATTTATCACAATTAAAATTGGTCCAGATTTGATTGAGTTTCTTTTACATACAGTTATAAAGAAACAAAAAATTATCTGCTTGGGACTTACTTAAATTATTTACTCTTAACTTATTTGCTCTAAACTTATTTACTCTTAACTTATTTGCTCTAAACTTATTTACTCTTAACTTATTTACTCTTAACTTATTTGCTATTAACTTATTTACTCTTAACTTATTTACTCTTAACTTATTTACTCTTAACTTATTTGCTATTAACTTATTTACCTTTTACCTTATTTACGTTTAACTTATTTACTCTTAACTTATTTACTCTCAACTTATTTACTCTTAACTTATTTACTCTTAACTTATTTGCTCTAAACTTATTTACTCTTAACTTATTTGCTCTAAACTTATTTACTCTTAACTTATTTACTCTTAACTTATTTGCTATTAACTTATTTACTCTTAACTTATTTACTCTTAACTTATTTACTCTTAACTTATTTACTCTTAACTTATTTACTCTTAAAATATTTACTCTTAACTTATTTACTCTTAACTTATTTACTTTTAACTTATTTACTCTTAAATTTCTAACTTAACTTACCTACTTACCTTTAATTTACTTTTAATTTACAGTAATTTACTCTTAACTTATTTACTCTTAACTCTTACTTATTTAACTTATTTACTTATAACTTACTTGCTTAATTAACATACACTTACTTTTAACTTACTTTTAATTTACGTTTAACTTAATTACTTCTAAATTATTTACTGTTATTTACGTTTAACTTTTTACTCTTAACTTATTTATTTATGCCCGCGGAAAGAATGTGATGCTCTCTGGACCCGTGCCCCAGACCCTCCAATTTTCAACAATCATCAACCATTGGTTCATTAATTTAATTACCAGTCTCTTCTCTCAATACGGCAGATGCACCAGTAAATACAGTATAACCTCGATAAGAAGTGAATCAAGGGGAATAGGGAAACAGTCTTGTTATCGAGGTGCTCTTTTTGTTGACGGTCGTGTTATTAATGTTATTTTGGCTATCAGTTGTGTTATAGAGGTTAATGGGCGGTGTTTTCAAGTCTAGACTTGTTCAAAGTCGACCCATTCCTGTATAGAGTCGCGTTATAGAGGTTGACTTCCCAAAACGACTTGTTATAGAGGTTCTGAGTTACGTTGTGAATTGGGAAAAAATTCGTGTAATTGAGGTTGTTTGGATAATGATAGTCGCGTTATTGAGGTTAATTTAGCATTATGTGTTATGGCAATGTCAAGGGGGTTTGAAAAGTGCCCTCACAATTGAGGTTGTTGTGTTATTGAGGATCGTGAAAGCGAGGTTCTACTGTATTTAATAACTCAAATTCTAGGGCAAATTAATAAAATAATAATTACACGATTTAAGGAGCATTAGTGTGAGGTTTAAGAACTCCTATTAGAAATTAATTCGGTCAACAATTGCGGACGCTAAAATTGCGGAGCGCTTAAAGTAAAGAATTTTAAAAAAATCTCAATTTAAGGTAGAACCGATTAGTACAGTCTATCTGTCGTGATAAAAGGCTGTCTGCGGAAAAAATTCGAGGCTGATTTTTGTTTTTTTTGCGTGGATAGCTTGGGACACATGAGAAAAGCTTAACTTCAACTTTTTGGGAACATCTGGACGGCGGAAGTACGGGGTACGGGTATTTAATATTCCTAACAAGGAATACTTTTTGTACCAAGTTTTAAACCTGTAAATTAGAACCTGTGTTTGTTTTGATGTTAAAATCAATAAGCGACATTGTTGTGAAAAATAGATTATTTTTACTACGTATTATTAGCTTGCTTTCTTGTTTGTTTGTCCGGTACAAATCTGGCAATCGATTTCTAACTAACTTCCCGAATAGCTAGACATTTTAAACTTTTAGCATAGCTCAGAACACGATGACAATGCATTATTTTAATACTTTTAGCCATCTTTCAACCGAATTTACTTGGTTTTCAGCAAATTTTTCTGTATGGAAAGTTAGTTCGGAAAAAATCCGTAAGTTATTTTATTTGTTTTGCCATGTCCCATATTTACGCAATCTTCATTTTTACGGGTTTCAAATTTGTGATTTTTATATATAAGAGATAAACATTGAATGTCAGCAAAACAGGAAATATATCGATTATATTATTTCAAATCTATTTATGGCACGGTTTAGATTTGGTGTTGGGGAGATCCGTTGTACAAATATTTTTTGTCCTTTTATAGGTTTAAGATCAGCTCTCTAGATGGTTGTCATTTATGTGAAGTAAATATATTTGGAACTATTTTTGTTTTCACTAACATTGTATATTATATAACAATAACAATTATATTATCAACGTTACATATGATTCAACAGAAAATTTATAAACGTAGTATATAAAAAGTTCTTTTTATCTTGAAATTTTTATAAAATTGTTAATAACTTTGGTCCTACTCAATATTTTTTGATGGAACCGTGGGCAACTACAACTAGCGCAGCATGTTGGAGCACACCTCTGCAAAAAAATCTATCGATTTTGTTTTGCCAGTTTTGCACCCATAATGTCGGACTGGTGGCGACAGACAAACAGAGATACATACAAACACAAAACAAGTTAAAACCGGGATTCGGTTTTTGGAATGTATATGAAGTTAAAAAGTATCCAAAAATGTTGCAATTCTGATTAATTTACTGGCAAACCTTTAATGTTCTATATTATATAGATATCTAACAGTCATTTTCTTTCCTAATTTCAGGTTTAATTTTTAAACCCCGTGAAAGAGATGAAGCTGTCAAAAAAATGAAAAATCATTAAAGGTCTCGGTAATATGAGAAGAGGCTCGCATTTCCAGTCTTCATTTAACTAATTGTATACGTTAATTTAATGCTTTCTCCTTTGCTGCATCCGTTTTAGTGGAAATGTCCTATTTTAACCAAAAATTGTAACTTTTTACTTTCAGTCATTAGCTTTTAGAGCTTTGATAATTATTTTACCCAAAGCACACAGCACTGCTGCTCTTTCCAATTTACTTTGTATCAATTAATATAGCGGTTTTGATAAAGCCAGAATATTTCGAGACAGACTAATTACAGATTTATAACTCCTCGTAATTTCCCGCTAAAGGAGCTGCTCAAATTATTGTTATTTCGACTCGATCAAAGTTTAACATGATTATACTTTGAAGATGAAAATTAAATAATTAGTTAAGTATTCAATAAAATTATTATGTATATGTTAGATAAACCCTTTCTTCTATAAAGGTTCCATAGAAGCGGAAGCGCTTACTCATCACTGAACTATCCCACTTACCGAATAGGTAGCGGTTGAAATGTGGTAATATTATTTAGTAGAGAGATAATAATGATTATCGAACATAAAGGATCACAAATGTCTGCTCAAGTAAACAGCCATACTAGGATGTAATGTTTTTTTCCTACAGTTGACCGATAAAGTGGATGTTATCGCACTCGAAATAGTACGCAAAACCGCAGATTCCTGCACTTACTAATTTACCGCACTCCAGTGTTCCAACTTACGAACATAAAGAACTTAAATCTAAACAAAGATTAAATAATCCTAATTATAATAATAATAACAATGACAACTAATGAATATTTTTAACTAACTACATGATTTAAACACTATATATCAAATATAAAAAATTAAAGATAGGCAATCTAAAAAAAGAATCAAATGTGATGAGCAGAGACGGGACGTTTATGACTTTTATTTTTCCATTTCATGACCTTTATTCTATGACTTTTATGACTTTTATTATCCTGTTTTATGACGTTTATTTTAGAAAATCGGTTATTTTATGACCTTTTAGCCAAAAGTATGACGTTTATTTTCTGTGAAAATTTAGCCTTTATGTGAAGCATTTCGTTATTTTCATAAATACAAAATTATATTTACAATATATGTAATAAATGATAATAATTAACAGAATGCTTCAAGATTGTAAAAAGTAATCGTGTGTTGTTCTATATTCTCCAGCGTTAAATTGGTTCTTTTGACCGTCAGTAGAATTTTAAACTTGGAAAAAGACCTTTCGACGTTGGCAGATGAGGTGGGAAACAATTTCATGCATGACACGTCATTTGATTTTGCTTTTGCACGCCCTTCAACCGGGCAGCTAAGGCCTGGGCGTGTTCCCACCCAGGATTCCTTGAGAGAACAGCAGTGAACTTTTCTTTCACCTTTTCCCCCACTCTTCCAACCCAATCGGTACGGCAAAGGGTCTTGATTTTTTGACGCCGTTTGGAAATAGCATATCCTGTTTTTGCAGACCTTCTATTATGTCAGGAAATGTCCCAAAGTTGTCGTTGATGTAGTTCAGGTGGGTTTCCAGTCCTGGAGCCTTTAGGGCTTCTTTTGCATTGTGAATTGACAGCGCCTCTCCAGCATCCAATGAAGCTAAGACCTCGAAGACTTCAGATACAAAGTAGGTGTAAAACTTACCTGCTTATCACATGGCTCAAAGAAGAATGTTTCACCTTCCAAAGAAAAGTCTACCTCCCCTGACACCCACTTACGCTTAAGCGCTATGTTGTTTGCAGGAGTTTTCGGCATTCTGACACAAGTAAAATTAATCAAGAAACAACACGAGTTTCCTTACGAGTTTACTTGTCATCAAATGAGCAATTAAACATTCTATTCCCTTACCATGGATTTAGGATTTATACAAAGTCTTAATTATGGAACAGCCAATCAGGAGACTTCCTAATCCAATGGGTTTACTATTGGCTGATTGGAGAATCTATCTTAAACTGCCTGGATTCTAATTTAAGGAGTTGTTCCAAGAAGGAGCCGATCAGGAGCCCTAGTTTGGAATCAGGGATGACCGTCGGTGCCTCTCTGGTTGTAGGTATGCATAAGCGCACTATTTAAGTCCGAAAGTGGTCAGGGAATTATGAGCCCAGGCCATTCACTAAGCTGGTGTAAGGGTTTTTTGTTCGAACTGCACTTTTACCTGGAACCGGACCACGAATGTTCAATTAAAAAATTTGCATTAACAAAATAAAATAACCATTTTGCTAAACATTTGGCAAAAAAAAGGCCATTCTATGACGTTTATTACAAGAAACCCCCATTTTATGACGTTTATGCGTAAAATGGCTATTTTATGACAAAATCATATGACTATGACGTTTAGGACTTTTTCCCGTCTCTGGTGATGAGTAAGTGTTATGATGAAAAATAATAACAGAGCTTCGTCAGGTTTGCTGAATCTGGCAAAAAAAGGCAACACTGGCTATAAACATAACAACTGGTTAAGTTGATATTGTAAAACCTTTTACATGGTGATGAACACTATTATTTTATATTTTATTTACAGACCAAAAACTAACTGTAGGAAAAATTTAATGTACAACTCGAGCTTAAAGTGTCTGCTGCACTCGAGAAACCTTTCCGCCCTCGCCTGCGGCTCGTGCGTAAATATTTCTCTCGAATGCAGCAAAGCGCCACTTTGCCCACTAGTTGCACAAATTACTATTTTTTGTTCGTTTTCCGATCGAATTTAAATTTTTATTTGTTCTCTATTTAGAAAATTGTATATTTCACGAAACACAAGGATATTATTGCTCTGAAAGATGGTTTTACAAAGAACTTGTTGTTTTATTTTATCTGAGATGCTGTGGAGCAATCTCTCTCTACTATCTCTGTACTTTGTACACTTCATAATTATATGCTGTAACTCCCCGACTTCATTACATCTGTCACACATATCTGAGGAGCTTCTTCCGATCATCTTTAGGTACTTGGGGTAGATTCCGTTGTTGCATCTTAGTTTATTTATCACGCTTACCAAGCTTTTTTCTTTTTACCTCTCTGCGAACTCGTAGAAAGTTAAAATTTTAAAATGCTTCTCCTGGAGTGGGAAACAGCTACTAATTAGTGATTTATGTAAATATTTGAGCCATGGGGGGAGGGGAGGGGGAGTAGGAAGGGTGGAGGAAACTCTCTGTGGCCTCATGATATTTTTGGTTAGCAATTATATTTATGTTTTCTCATGTAATTTTATTTTAATACAACCCACACTCCGTAGAAAAGCACGGGATGTTAAAATATTAATTTGTTTAGCTTTTCCCTATAGATGTATGTATGTGAAATGTTTAAATTTTAATATAACATTTATTTTTCCGTTCTATTGGGTTGAATTGAAACTTTGGTCCAAGTTGCATTCGTAGACAGCGATGTGGGTGAGATTTCCATGTTAGACTCATACTTTGCTCCTACTCCTGAGAATAGTGATTTAGAGGCCAGCAAATTCAAATATTATTATTTATTAACAACAATAATAATAATAGTCTGTCAATAATTAGTGTAGCACATAGCTCCTCGCGTCCTGTTTCGTATAATTTAATAAATTTGTGCTTTTACAACCTACTATTGTCCAATATATTTCATTTTTACCCCCTATTTTTGACATTCTCATGTTTAGGCTATGGGACATAAGTCAAAAACGTTACGTTACTTTTAGCTTAAAAACTCAGAAAAGTATAACAGAGAGTTAAAAAGCTATAGGAGGTGTGTAATCCAGTCTCCAGCTGTTAGGCCTCCCTTCACCGCACATCATAGGGCCGAAGAAAGTCGAAAAGATTTATACGTGTGACAGGGAGTTAGGAAATTACAGGAGGTTGCCATCAACTCTCAGCCTTCTCGGCCCTACCTAGTATGAAAGCATATTAACAATTCGTAGAAGGCGGGCCGGCGCCTTTGAATTCAGTCGCTTGTAATCAAGCCGTGGCAGTGCCGGTGTGGAGATAAGAATAAAAATTATCTTCCATCTTATTTTATCAATTACTTGAATAAATTACCGATTTTATTTCATTTTATGTCGGTAGTTTAAAATGTCTCGCTGTCTTGCGGACTCGTATGCAAGAAGTATTTTTTAATTTAATTTAAATGTGTCAAAATTCTTTTGATTCTTAACATAAATTGAAGTATCGATTTAGCAAAATGTAAAGAGTGTATACGGTTGAAATAATTTATCTGCAGGCTACTTTTGACAAACTATCCAAATGTCATAAAAATCAGATAAGTCCTTTCGAAGCTATAGGTGTAAATAAATGTATGTTTATGGGCATGTGGAAGAGAATCAAATGGAGAAACAAATGGGCGAATAACGTTGAAACTTACGTGGAATTAACAATGGGCAAAGTATGATCTACCATCCAAGTTTTAATAAAATCGGAAGTGTAGGTATTAAGATATGTTGGTTCGCCAAAAATTGAGCGACAGATCCGACAGATACGGAACCAAAAATATTTCCCTGATGTCTGAAACTTTGATTAGTCATCCGCCATATTGGCTGCCATCTTGAAAATATTTAGTGTGGAATTTTCAAAGACTATATAGTTGTCACAAATAATGAGATGCGCCTGTGACGATCAATTTTTACACTAGTCACCGTCAGACAAACAAACACACTAACACAAAAACTTTTTAAAGCACAAGTCTCTGAAATGAATAACTCACTATGCTTAATCCAAAATATTTAAATTCAGTGTGACTATGTACTTTCAATATTTATGTAAGTTTTATACATCTTTTTCACGGAGCAGGTTCTTTATCAGTTTTTTTATACATACGAAGCTAAAACAATAACTTCATACATCTTTTATCTTGGTAATCGGTTGCATAACTTCACATTCTATATCTGAATGATTTACTGTGCAAATTAATAAATCAAATCGCTTCTTCTGTATGACAGCTCTGGTAGGGAGGTTCATAGTAGAGAATGAAGGCTTTAAAGAATAATAAGTATAGTTGATTACAACATCCTTCTCGTATTTACGTGATATCATTCATATCATGAGCTGTTACGAAAAAAATATACTTCCGGCAACAATGTTTAAATTATTAGCTCACGCTAGATAAAATGGTCGTGCCGGTATAAAGGAACGATCCAATTTACTGTTCTAATACGTAACACTTTGGCTAGACTTCTATACTTAGAATGCTTTTATTTAAATTCGTGTAATTTATTAAAACTACATTTAAATATAATGTATCAGATTCAAGAGACGAAATGCATAAACAGCTAAGAGTTCATTAAAGCATTAGGTCATTAAGTAATTATATTAAGGCTTATATAAATTAAATTTTATCGAAATAGGTCCACTAGTTAATGCTCGACGCGTCTACATAGATTCCAGAATACAAACCACAGACAGAAAATGTGGTTTTTTAAAAAACACATTTTCTGAATAGGGTGATCTTAAAACGTGTTAATCCGTCTAATAGGCCAAGAGCGTTAGCTCAAAAAAGGCCCTTAACGGGAAAAAATTCGGGGAAAGCTGAATTTTGGTTTATGGCTTTATTTTGGTCCCCTGATGAACATACTAAGTTTTCCCCCTCGAGTGAGGTCGGCGTTAGCCGCCATTTTGAAAAAAAGGGACCGAAATTCGGTTTTTGGCAAATATCTTCGTTCTCGTCGATGATACGACAAAAATAGTTATTATCAAATTTGTAGGGCTTTAAATTGTCTACAAAAAGGTTAATGTCATTTCACGCTAAAGTCAATAGTTTCGAAGCTATAGCGCCACGAAGTGCGACACTTTTAGCTTATATTTACGTATTTTTACCCCTACCGGTTTTGCTTGTCATATTATTTATTGTATCTGAGGGACAAAATATAGCGCTATAGCTTCGAAACTATTGACTTTAGCGTATAATGACATCGAACCTTTTTTGTAGACAATTTAAAGCCCTACAAATTTGATAGTAACTATTTTTGTCGTATCATCGATGAGAACGAAGATATTTTATGTTTAAAACATTAATTAAAGTAAAAATCAATCTTTGTTTTGCGGTCATATTTTTAAAGCCAGAGAATTCAATTCTTCTTCCTAGCTTACCGAAGTTAACGGAACCTATATGATAGCTCTGATGAACAAACATATTTTAGTTCTCCGATTTCAAAAATTCCACGACAGATATCGGTTTCAGACATTAGGGAACATTTTTGGTTCCATGCCTGTCTGTCAGTCAGTCTGTCGGTTTATCGCTTAATTTTTTTAAACGAAAATATCTTAAAAACTACATGTCCAATGTTAATGAAATTTGAAAGGTAGGTCATAATTAGCCGATTGTTGGTACCATATAGGTTTGAACCTTCTGCGCCTATTTGTTTCTCTTTCACATGAGCACAAACATACATTTATTTACATCTATATCTTCAAAAGTATACTCATCCGATTGTTACGAAATTTTTATGGTTTGTCGAAAGTAGACCGCAGGTAGCACCATATTAATTTCAACCGTCTAGGCTCTTTAACTTTTGCTTAATTGATAGGTACTTTAATTCATGTAAACAAATCAAAACAATTTTGACATAAAAAAAAAACAGGGGAATAAATTTGACAATAATGGCTTGAAAAAGCATGAAATTAATAAAATACGTGATATATAGGATGCGAGGAAGCTATGTGCCACATTAATTGGCAGTCTTATATTAATTATTTGTCTTCCTAGACAACTTGTCATGCTTTTCCACCCGTGATTGTGTTACAATTTACTTGTTACATCTTATTTCCATTAACATTTATATGGTTTTTCTAATTCCTCAAGCTTTAGATTCGTCAAATAATATATCTTTATCGATGTTATTATAGTTTTCACTTCTCTGAATCCATTCTACATTTGTAAATAGACTTTAGTTATAATGCGTAAATAATGAGTGCATTATATTTGATTAGAGAAGGGTTGCCTGTGTTGGAAAGAGTCGAGGAGGGCTTGCTAAGCACTGGTTGTCATGGTATACAGAAGTTAAGGTGAGGGCCATTTACTTGCAAAGTCTTGCAACGCCCTCACAGCCTGGGCTAAGTCTAAGTCTACCATCAACTTCACTACTTAATTATAAGTGATTTGTTAAAATAATCACTCCAATTATTCTCCGGTTATTCTTGATAAATTTCCTACCTTCCATTATTTTAATATTAAGTAAAGTATTTCTAAATTATTCAAAGTTTCAATAATCTATTCAATTATTGATTTTTAAAACAATTATTGCAAATTTGGTTTAAAATTAAACAATGAATATCCCACCAGAGTTTTAATTAACTCATACAGAGCTAAACTAATCAGTTTGTTTTTCTCCTGGGAAAACGAAATATATTTATATTTAAATGAAATACATTTAAATATGTGTCAATCAAAATCGTTAGGACCATTTTCGAGAAATAATTTGCTTTCAGTGTTTTAGAGGTAAAATTAATTTCCCGATTTCGCTTCGGAGTATGATTTTTCTGAACTAATATAAAAAACTTTTATAAGATTTTTTTACGAGACTAGAGACTAGAGCCTACAGACTACAGACTACAGACTTCCGACTACGGACTACAGACTACATACTTCAGGCTACAGAGTACAAACTAAAGTCTTCAGTCTAAAGACTACAAAAAAGAAGTCCCAGGTAAAATTAATTTCCCGATTTCGCTTCAGAGTATTTTTTAGACTTCCGACTACGGTCTACAGTCTACAGACTTCAGACTACAGACTTCCGACTATGGACTACAGACTACTGACTTCAGACTCCAGACTACAGTCTAAAGACTACAGTCTAAAGACTACAGTCTAAAGACTACAGTCTAAAGACTACAGTCTAAAGACTACAGTCTAAAGACTACAGTCTAAAGACTACAGACTAAAGACTACGGTCTACAGTCTACAGACTTCAGACAACAGACTATACAGACTACATACTACAGACTTCCGACTATGGACTACAGACTACTGACTTCAGATTACAGACTACAGACTTCCGACTACAGACTACAGATTTCAGACTTCAAACTTCAGACTACAGACTACAAAAAACAGTCTACAGACTTCCGACTACGGACTACAGACTTTAAACTAAAGACTGCAGACTTCACACTACAGACTACAGGTTAACATTTTTTAGAAACCTCTTTTTTGTCCCAAGGGACCTCAAAACATATAAATCTTGTCAAAATCTCAAATCGAATTTTCGTGCTATCACAATATTTTCTCTTATACTAAGCTTATGAGAAAGTAAACAGTTGATAGTTTTTACTTCGTTTTCAATTTTGCACCCAAAATCAGTTTAATTTTCATCAATATCTCGAACATAACATTTTTCCCGGAAATTTACTTGTATGGGTGAATGATTATTTAAATATAGTACAAAATTGATTTTTTGTTAAAGCCAAATCGTCTGAACCACTTTTAAGAATAATATTTTACTTCTGAGCTTACCGAAGGTCACGGAAGCTTTCAGATCGTTCTGATGAACAATATTTTTTTAAGTCACTGATTTCAAAACTTTCAAGACAAAAATCCATTTTAGACATCAGAGAACATGTTTGGTTCTGTCGGTCTGTCGCTCAATTGTTGTGAACCAACATAACACCTTAAAAACTACTCATCCCATTTTATTGATATTTGTATGGAAGAGAAAATTATTTTTCAAAAACGGTTCCGACGATTTTGACTTAAAAAAAAAAATCTTAAATGTAGTCCGTTTACAAACGAATCAAACGATGTAAGCCGTTTTTCCGGTAAAAATCTAGTTCCTGAGAAAATTGCATTAAACGTGGACAGAGAGCAGGCCGAGTTCGATGCCCCGCCATATGAAGTTATTTTTATGATTTTTTTTTATTTTTATGATCAATTATGATATAATGTTCAATAATAATTAAATGTACCTGCGATAACTCGAAAACAAATAAATGAAAAACACTGGACTGAGTAATTTTTCGTATATGAGAAAGTTTGTCTGTCTCGGACCGGTTTTTAAAAAAATCAAATAAAAAAATTAACAGCGATAGTATTTGCTGGTATTGTAACAAGGCGAGTAGGTTTATCAATGGAGAAGCTAGAGATAAGATATAGCCTCTGTTATTATTCAGTTTTTGTCGAAAGTGACAATTTCGCCTTATTAAAATAATTTAGAAATAGCTGTATGATTTTACTTGGTAATAAAACCATTAAACTCTTTTTAAGGTTTCGTTTGAAAAACCAAAAAACCCTCATAAGAAACTCCTTATAGTTTCGTTCCTGTGTCTGTCTGTCACTCTGAACGGTCCAATAACTTTTAAATCAAAAGAGATAAAACATGGATCTTTACTGAATTCTTTTTGACACGCACACAAGAAAAATATAGCAAACTCAAAATTATCAGCCATTCAAATCCAAAATGGAAGATGCAAGCGAAAAAAATTATATTTAAATTTTTTAGGGGATTAAATAAAAGTCTTGCAAGAGTAATTTCAAAAATATATAACACGCTGTTTTTGTCATAAAACACAAAAAATTGAGTGCCCCCCCCCCCCCCCGAAGCAGGTAATCTTTAAACGAGTCAGGAATGTTTCCTTTGCTGCATATAGTTACATACAATATTTTATCTACTAACGGCAGAAAAATTACACTAATTATTATATTCCCTTTTTAATATAATATAAAAGATTTTAAGAAATTAAAGATGTAAAAAAACGAAAGTTTGAATCCTCAAGAAAACGAAACGAATTCAGTGTTGCCACTTTTTTTTATTAATAGCTGTTATTTAACTCAATTTTTAGTGATATTTTAAAATAAAAACTGATAAATAATAAAATTTGTTTTATTACTATAATTTTGTTATTTTATAAAAAGATATAAATATTAAGCAGAATAGTACGTTTAAATATAAAAAATCACAGAGAAGTACTTGCGTCCAAGTACTTTTTAGGGTTTAGTAGATGATTAAGCATGCCAGTTATGTAATTATGATTTTTTGATTCGATCTCAAGGGTCCCGGGTTCGATCCCCCGGGGGAACACAGTGTTTTTCATCGCTAATAACAAATAGATAAATTAATTTTTTCAGAACATTTCCATCGCTCCACCATAAGGTTTAACCATGAAATATTTCGAAATTTTAGGACCACCCGTTATATACTCTTCAGCAGCTTTCATTTGATACCAACTCAAAATTTAAAAAAAAAAACAATTTTGGCGCACTTTAAATTTTCGCGTCCAAAATTGGCAATTTTTTAAAATTTTGGATGAACTCCCGGAATTTTCATCGCCCCACAATAAGGCATTAGCATGAATTATTTCGTTATATAGTGGTTGGGGGGGGGGGGATTTTTTTTTCGGTATATTTTGATTTTTTTACCCAATAAGGAATGCAAAATTTAAAAAAGTATATATATATTTGCGTCCTACTCTTCAGCAGCTTTCATTTGATACCCACTCAAAAATTTAAAAAAATATAAATTTTTTGAGTTTACAACATTTTTGCGAATTGCGCATGCGCATATTTAATTTTGAACTTCTGTATATTTTTCCTGTGGTTGGGGTTAAAAGTTGCACCAGTGTTTTAAATTTCAGCTCTTTAGCTTAAACGGTTGGGGCCCTATGAACCAAAGAGCGACGGACAGACATCCCCCTCGGCATAAGGGTTTTGAGAAGAATCTACAATACCCTAAAAATGAACAATGTGGGAGAGTTTATAACCTGCGATGTAGTAACCTTCTTGTAGAAAAATTTAGAATAAATGTTACAGCCTGTTTGTTATTTTGCTGACACTTTGAACTTTTGGTGAAACTTTGATATTTTGCTGACACCTTATTATTTTGCGTGTTTTTTTGACATGTTACAAAATAATCAAGAAAAATGACATTTTGCTGATTGAAAACAGTTCAAAAATGCTTAATTGTGCTGCCGTGAGTAGATGAAATTGATTTTCTTCAAAAATTTCTACGTTCAGCAGATCCTCTTCCGACAAAAAGATCATGTTCACGATTCTAACGAAACTTTTTTACGAGATACTTCTCGCACAAATATTTTAAAACGTTCATTAATTTAAGTTCTGCAAACAAAGTTTTTATCTTATGAGGTTATCCTAATTAAGAACAAAAAGGGTTATAATTAGTTTCTTTTAGTTTTTCTTTCGATAACTTATAACTAACTTGCCTGTAGATTATTATCCGTATCGTTCTATTTTCGGTGTAAAGAGTTTTTCTGTAGTTAAAACTTGAATGTTATTTAGAATGAGATGAAGGCTAATATATTTCAAGTTGATTTCATAATAATTTATGCAAAATTTTGAAGATTATATTGAAACAAGAGGAAATATTATATGCATTTTTTATCTAATAACTTTAAGAATTTGAGTCCACAAAACGGTTGACTGATTTTGACACTAATTTTTAAATTGACGATTAAAATGTATTTTATAAGAGAAGTAATAATTATTCTTGATTAAAGCAAAATATTATACAGGGTGTTCGGTCGAAGATGTAACAAACGAAGAGGGCAGATTCTACCCATCATTTGCAACAAAAAATACTATATAAACCATGGGTCAATTGTCAATCGTTTCGCCACAATAATTTGTTTTGTTACTTTCCAAGGTGAAATCATTTTACTCCAAAAAAAATCGATCGCTGCTCAGGTATCTCATCAATCTTTCTCTTCTAACTCTTTGCCCTTCCATTTTATCGAAAACTAGTAGGACCACTTTTTTAATTTTTTTTTCATATTCAACGACTCATATCTCAAAAACGGTAACACTTAGGTTCAAATAGGATATATCATTTGAAAGAGAATTTTATCAGCTTTAATGTTGAATAGAATAACATTTTCTGAGCGACGTACCGTTTTCGAGATAATCGCCGAAAACTGAAAAATGAGACCTTTTACCCCCCCTCCCCCCACCCGCGGTGCCTGAAATCGATGGGACTTTATTAGGCGTTGTTCAGGGGACCACCCCCTACACATTCCTGAAAAAATTGGAACTACATGATTTAATGCAAGATGAAAACCTTATTTGACTGGACTATGAACTGATGGGGAATAAACGAGGAAGTTTTACTAAAATTTGGCAAACTGCAGCACATGCCGTTTTGGTATTATTACATGCTGAAACAAAAATACATTTTATCTACGATTGCTACGAAATACAAACATAGTATCTCTGTTTAGATGCGTACAAAGTGATTCTTTACTTACTTATATTCATTGCGCATGCGCGCCTTATAATTCTGAAGAATTCCTCTTTTTGTACCGCCCTAGGGTGGTAAAAAAAAAGAATTCTTCACCTTTACGCAAGATGAGCCAGTTTGTTTGCATTTAACAAAACTAATTTGCTGGTTGTTTAATAAAACTATCTGTTTATATCGAGTTTTTAGTGAAAAAAATGAGTGATTTAAATGACTATGACGAATATGAAGAGAATAATACGCCTCCCGAAATAATAATTCGGCACAAAATACAACTAATGAATTAATGTCATCTTTATCAATAGAGAAATACGAACTTATATGCAGGAAGTTTATTTTTTTCTGTATTTCTTATTTAAATCTAACAATCGTAAATAAAGTACGGTACGCAACTCGTGCGAAAACGGGATTTTGCATTGCTCGTGTGGTTTTACTACCCTCGCTGTCGCTCGGGTACAAACTCCACACTCGCTTGCAAAATGCTACTTTCCGCACTCGACGCGTAATGTACTATTACACATTAAACAATATAAGAATAAAGTAATATAACATTAATGTTAATGATAATATAACAATTAAGTACATGATAGGATGCGAGGAAGCTATGTGCCACACTAATTGGCAGTCTATTTTAAATTAATTTGTTAGAATGTTTTGTATGGGTACAAAGTGTATGTACCAAGTTTCAGCTCGATTAAATGACCGGAAGAGGGTTAACAGCCCTCCAAAGTTTTTGACGACAGCGACCAACAGACAAAAAAACAAAAATGAAGTTAATGTAAATAATTATAAAATTACCTTTAGAGGTCGACCAAGAAGTCATGGAAATGTGAGGAGTGCGCTAGTGTCGACATGTACAGTCAGTTTTTATTAAAATAGACCACTGTCAAAAAATACAGTGTTGTTTTTTTGTTATTAATAATTTTATTTTTGATAACTTCTATATTTTTTGCAACAGGCAACACTGTACCTGATAAGAAATCACAATAATATACGATAATATCTTTATATTATTATTTATTGATTATTCACAATAATATTCTTTAAATCTAAATAAATTTTCTTCTATCTTAATCTATTTTTTTCTTCCTCTTTATTTCTGAGTTTGATTTGTTACTTTTTTATTTCTGTTTTATTTGTTACTTTCCTTATTTCTGGATTTTAGTTCTTACTTTTTTGTGAATTATTATTTGTACTATTACCTCTCTCGGATTGTTTTTGGCTATTTTCACTTTGGTAAATTAAAGTTTCTGGTATTATTAAAAACATGGATAATAACACGAATTCAAAATTAGGAAGAAATTATAAAAATAATGAGATTCTAAGATAAGTTTTCCTTAAAATATAATGGGGAAAAGCAAACTAGAAATTCGCTAATATTATTTTGATTAATTGTCATGGAGAGCAATCATTTTTATAATAAAAAAAAAAAAATATTAACCCCATTATTTGTAGCGTTCTTTGCATTTGCATCATCATGGTGAATGGTACAAAATCAAAATTGTTGTGTGACAGTTGTGACAATAATTCGTATTGTATAAAAACAAACAAAACAGGAAACCTAACAGATTGGAAACCTTCTTGTTGTTGTTATTCGTGAGATTTGACGTAACTGCGCATGTCATACAAACTAGAAATGGGTATTGTCTTAGCACCCGACTGTACTGACTTCGGCACTCCTCGGAAGTTCCGATTTTAAACGAAGTTAAGCTTTCCGTTTCTCCCGTGGTCATGACTTCTTGGTCGACCTCTAGTAAGGTTTAGGTTTTTGTGGAGGATTAACGATTATCTTATTATATTATCTAATCTAATGGATTTTAAACATATAAAAATAATAATCTAATCTAATAGGTATCGAGAGTATAATATGGAAACATTAAACAATACCCCTTAATACTAATATTGCCATGGTGCAACATAATTTATTTTTTCCATGGTAGGCTGTGAAATAGTAACATTAGAGCCTAAAAGACATAGCTAAAATCCATTTTTTCATTACGTGGACTTAAAAAATCTTTTCATTACTCCTAGCTGTAAAGAAAAAATCTTTTACGTCCTAGGAACTAAAAGATTTTTTATGTCCGGCGGGTAGTTGTCAAAACTTCCGTTAGTACCGCTGCAGTCTTTGTAGAAATGCTTCTAGTACGATTAAAATCCGCTAGATGTCTATGCGTTTTATTTATCTTTTCTTATAGTATAACCTCTTTTTAAGGTTTCTTTTTTTAAGTCTTAAGTATGTACTAATATTTGTTATTATTATAAATTGATTAGTGATTAATATTTAATGTTTTTTCATTGTCTGCTACATCGGAAAAAATAGCATATGCTACGCGACTGTGAAGTGTTTTTTCTTTACCACGGCAATTACATTTACTGTCGAGCGAAGCGAGACAGTAAATATTGCCAAGGTACAGTAAAAAACTCACTTCACAGCCTAGTAACATAATATACTATTATTTTGAGATCATAAACAATCCCCCAAACAATCCAAAAATGAAGAAAAAATATTTTTCTCAAATAAGGTATAGTACAAATTTTATCAACTAAGCCGTTATTGAGGAAAAATCAAGGCAAAGATATTTATGAAAATAAATCTGATTTAGCTAGAAATTGAAAACGAATTGTAACATTTTTTTAAATAATAAATCAAGTTTATGCTATAGTAAATAGAATTTAAATTCAGTATGACTACGATGGTATCTGAGAGTTTTAATTGAATTTGTGGAACCGATTTTTTAAAACCTTTTTGTTGGTGTGTGTGTGGGGGGGGGGGGTTGATTGTTGATAGGCTAAATTATTTTACTAGAAGAGCCACTTGGAGCGCTAGTAGTTAACTGTTTTAGAATCAACTCAGAATGTTCCCGCCAGTAGCTTCGCGTCGACCCACACGTCAACTAACCGCGAATATCCCCTGTACTCTACCCAGTTCAAATTACGTAAAAAAAATATAAAAAAATAGAATAAATAATTTCTAAATAATAAAATATTTGTTTCTGTTTTATAAAAATAAATCTACCAAATAAATATTAATTATTTTTCCTCTTTAACGTTACGTTACTATGAATTAACCTAAGTTAATTGATATTACTTTATGAAATCATGTGAAAGAACAATGTAAATATTTTAAAGTGCAAAGTGTTTTTATTATAATTTTCTTTTAAATATTATTAAAAGAATAAAAAAACAATAATATATCTATGAAAACAATTATAATAAATCTACTGAAAAATATAAGGATCAGACTTTTTTTTAAGAAAAGGAATAATTGTAAGTAAATAAATTTATATTTATTTTTTAATATTTTTAAATAACACATTTCTGCTTATTCCGTTGATTATATTCAAAATTTAATCCTTGATTAAAAATAAATATGATTTTTATAATTTATTTACAGGAATAGTTCGTTTTTAATTCACTGTCAATAATATTCGTAAATTATTATTTTTTTTTTATTTTTAGTTAACGAGATATCTTTATATTTCTTCACTTAGAATATTTATCGAAAATAAAAACTTTTTTGTGAAATGATTTTCTTCTGTGAAAGTTAGTTATTTTGATAGCTAATTTTTGGGGTAATTATTTTCATGTAAATTTTACTGTTTTATGTGACTTAGAGACAGTTTAACTTTAAGAAAAAGATAACATACCAGCTACGATATTGCATTTTTATTAATGCTAGCCAGTTTCTTTAATTAATATGTATATATATATATATATATATATATATATATATATATATATATATATATATATATATATATATATATATATATATATATATATATATATATATATATAAATAATACTATATATATACTATACATTATTTACACATTGCATATTGATATATGAATATAGTATATGCTATAATGTCTATATTATTATTTTGAAATAAAACAATGTGTTAATCATTAAATTTAATACATATTAGTTTATTTTCATATATATATTATGTTATTTTATTATATTATTTAAATAATTCGTCAATGCATTGCTTTTGATTAATCATCTATATATATATATATATATATATATATATATATATATATATATATATATATATATATATATATATATATATATATATATATATATATATATATATATATATATATATATATATATATATATATATATATATATATATATATATATATATATATTCAGTATAACAATTAAAAATAAAATAAAATAACAAAATAGAAAGTTAAATTTGAAAAGAAACTATAAACTGTAAGATAATATTCTCACACCCTTAATGACCTGATGCCCTTATGACCTCTCTCCTCTTAATGTATTTCGTCTGCTATAGCCGATACATTTTTATTTTATGTTAAAATTTAATAAATTTAATACTACTATTAAATTATTTTAAAAATGTATCTGTAATAATAAAATGAAAATGAAAGTCAAGAAAATATTAAGGAATACAAATTTTTAATACTGGATTTCAAACCTTTTTTTTTATTATTATTAGAAAGAGGTGTAGTTCAATAACCAAATAACGTCATCACACAAAAAATTGTAATCGAAGCGATCGATTTGTTTTCTGCTGTTCTAAAGCAGCCTTCTTCAGATAATTTAGAGCTTACTGCATCGACTTGGAAATTTGGAAAGTACAAGTGTAATTTTGTGCATGCAAATTTTTTGTGTGAAGACTTTGTTTTTGTTATTGAACTACACCTCTTTTATGATGTATTTATTTTAATATTAATAGTTTTTCTTTTTATATCTACTTTGAATACCTAAACTAAATTCTATATTCTATCTACTCCGTTTTTCTAAAAATATTTTCTAATTTTTGGAACGAAGTTCCTTATGGCACGTTCTGGAGCCCGGGAGTGAATCCGAAAAAAACGACCAAAATCACCGTCACAAAATAATCGTCACAAAATCTACAGATGACGATAACTTGAGTAAAAGATCACCGAGTTAGATGAAATTTGGTACACAAGTTCATTTTACCAATGCCTAGGCTGAGTTCGTCGGAAAACGTTATCCGCCCAAGCGTTCACGCGCAACGCTCTCGTAAACGTAAGCTTTAAAAGACGGGAAAAAGTGTTATAAAGGAAGCCTGTTACTTGACTTGTTTTGATTATTGTTGTTATTTATGTCAAAAATGTCTTTTTGTTTTGTAAATAAATAAAATATAATCATGTAAAATTTCACCCTGATACAAGCAGAAGCTATAGAGTAGGGAAGAGATATATTTTATAATATTTTAAATTAATTGGCCGGGTTGGTAGAAAACAGTCCTATTTCAATCCAAACTCTTTTAATAAACATACTCTTTCACTATAAACTCATCATGATCAACTTTTTTCTTATATTCAATATAGTATATTTATAGTAAGCTATAAATAAAATTTATACGCTTGCTTTAATTATACAAATAATGATTTTCTTTTAATTTTGCCTTAACTCTTGCTAGGTACAAACAGTTCGATACTTTTAATTTTGTCTCTTTTCTAACTCCGCCATGTATAAGTAGTTAGCAATGTATACGTACTTAGCAGTGTGATTTTATAATTTATATTTAATGAAAAATTTATGGAACTTCGTTCCTACCGGGTGTTCCGCGACAACACACGTATTTTTTCTTTCATTTTTATGAGGTATCGTTTTATTGGTCTATTTTGATTATTATGTTTCATTTAATATCTATTTCTTTACCTTTCTACTGATCTGGTTTTTTTTTTTTTAATTTTATGACTATTTTTATAATTTCCTTCTTTTTTTTATATCAAACAAGCCCCGCATTTCTCGCGGGGTTCATGCTAGGAATCAGTGGCTAGGTTTCCTATTATCATGGGGGTGAAGCTATAAAATGGAACGCCTACTTAGTTTGGTTTCCGACGCCTTCATAGAAAAGTATCAGGACTACTTATATATTATAATATTACACATTATTAATTATATTATTAAGAATAAAATAGCCTGTGAATTACAGTTAAGAGGCTATAATTTATTACATGAGAAAATTCCTTTACCTAATAAATTATTAGCCACGAAGAATAACCAATAAAAAAAATATAAATACCATATTCTTAATTTAAACCTCAAGAGTTTTCATTTAAGATTAAAGAAATCAAGTACGTGGTGACTCAGAACTTTTCCTTACCCAATACCTAATACCAAAATGGTGGCAGATATATTAGTTGAAATATAGGGAAATTATTTTTATCTTATAGAGAGGTATAACTGGTGCGGGTTTCACCTCGATCGGTAAAAATGTTCCGAACTTAATTAGCATTAAACTTTCAAAGTTCTAAAGTCGATATTTTCCAAATGGAGGTAGATATCAAAACAAAATGCAGTGAAAATTATAATTTGACTCATAAAATTGGAGCAAATCTCAGCTTTATCGGAAAATTTTTCAATTTTTACGAATTTTTGAAAATTTTGCTGTCCAGCTAAATGGTTTGATTGAGTCATATATTCATGATTTTCCAGGTGGCACAACTCCATGTAAGGACTAATTTCTGTACCGAGTTTCAAATATTTGGCTTAAAACCTAGTGAGTTATGCGTGACACAGACAGACACACACATACACACAATCAGACAGACATCCAGCTAAAATGGTCTTTACAACACCCAAAACGATAAATCCGTTAACATCTTGGTTTCGGATTATTTTTTTTATTACTATTCCTCTCTACCTGTAGTAGGAAAAGTACCTACTGTTTTCACAAAAAAATTGTTTTTTCGAGATTTCAACGGAATTACCCGTTTTGGGTGTTTTTAAGACTTCCTGAGTGGTTTTCAGCTTGACGTCTGTATGTATGTATGTGTGTGTGTGTGTGTTATCATCGTAGTGCCCAAGGTATTTAACCTAGAGAGTTGAAACTTGGCAGAAAAATCAGTCTTTACCTGAAGTGGTGCCGCCCGGAAAATCAAATTTTTTCGCCATCTTGAAACCAGTTTGTTGAGTCATCAAAAACTTTAAAAAATCGTAATAAATCGACAATAATACTGATCGAGTTTAAATTTGGCACGAATATACCTCTCTGTATGACAAACAAGCCCACCAAATTTCATTTTGATATTGGCCGCCATTTTGAAGTTGTCAATTTTTGATATTTTAAACTTTGACGGTTAATAATACCGAAAGTATAAATAGGTTTTTGACATTCCATTAATTAGTTTAAAAGTTATAAGCGAATATAATTATTTATTAGTGCGATAATGTTGCTGACGTCAAAGTTTGTTTACATCTGTCAAAATACCGTCAAACTTCAAATAATTAAATTAAATATGGGTATTAAAAATAAGGTTTTTTTTAATAATGACAATGAATCAGTTTGTTCAGAACAGTCACCCATCCAAGTACTGACCACGTTTAATGCTGCTTCCTCCTGCTGCGATTAATTTTAATTTGAGAATAATTAAATGATTGAAGATGACCTTTAAAATGGGTTGAAACGTCTTATAATGAAGAACTAAGTTTTTTTTTATCATTACCACACCTTAATCATCCATAAACTTAAATATATTAAGGATTTGTTTTTTAATGAAAACAATACTTTTCCTTTAAAATAAAGGAAAACGAGAAACAGAAATAATAACATTCAAAATAGTTCATAATTAACCTTAAATAAAAACCCATGAGAAAGTTAATAGTATGCGCGCAGGGCTGGATTTAGGCAGGGGCCATGGGGGCCCGGGCCCCTGGCGGCAAATTTTCGAAGGTGGCAAAAGGCGGCAGAAAGAAAAATAAAACTTTTTTTTTTGAAGTGAAACTTCTTTGGCGGCGGTAGAGTGAATTTTTTCATATAGTGACATCGTGTAACGAAGTTTGCGTTTCGAGACTCGTCCAAGTGTAACATTTTTACAGATTAATTGTATTATATCTATTTAAAGACCAGCAAATAAAAACAAACATTTATTTTTATTGGAATAAATGTGGTTGTAGCAATTTTTTTTTTTTTCAATTAAATTTCCCATAACCATTTCTTAATCCTGAAATAATAAATTCGTCAAAAAATGAAAGAGAGCAATGCATTCTAGAACGAAAGCTTCACTTCTAATGCGTGAGAGCCTCACACATTTTTTTTTGTTTTTTACAATATGACTCTTGTGAACAAAAGTATAATATTTTATTTATTAATTGAACTTTTATATACTAAATTGTACAGTTGAGTTTGAGCGCAAGTGCAGGTCAGTAGGCATAAGTTTTTATTATTTAGTGTTTAAGTGGATTTTAGATTTTGGACATAAAACGGTTAGTGATTTATAACTCGTCGCCGCTAGTTATTCACGTACGTACAGCAGTTAGAACTACAGTTTAGGCCAACTTTACTCTATTTTTATACAACGTAATCTTTAAAGGTAAAAACGGGCATAAAACCATGTTTTTAAACAATTTAAAAAATTCCCAGCAGCCAGCAGTTTATAATATATACATTAAATAATTATTAACTGCATTAAAAACACTTTTCTTTTGCTTTCTATTGCTTTTGATAGTCCAGTCATTTTAGGTTTTCTAGTCCAAAAAATTCGGAGCTTCGTCAAAATGAAGTGATCAAAAAATATATTATATTTTTTTATCACTTCATTTTGACTTTCTGAAAAACATATTGAAAATCGGTAATGAGATCGTGGTCGCGTTAGTTGATATTCAAGGGCAAAGGACAACAAATTCGGTATTTTGCTAATATCTCGTTTCCTATTGCTCCGACACCAATCAAGGTGGTTATCAAAATTAAAGATAACAAAATTTCCCACAAAAAAAACTTATTAATTTTTTACGTGCAATGGACGGTTTACGGAATATAGGGCGAAGAATATCTGTTATCCGTTGTCGCACCACTTTCTACGTATTTTTATGAATATCTCGCTTCCTAAGGCTCGGAGACAAATTGAGGTGATTATTAAAAAAAATAGATTATTAAATTTCCCACAGAAAAGTTATCTTTCATTTTTTACGTACAACGAACGGTTTAGCAAAAACCTAGGTTATTATAACTTGAGTAGTGTTTGTTTTTGCAAGACTTTTTACGTATTTATGTAAACATCTCGCTTCCTCTAGCTCGGAGACCAATTGACGATCAGATCAAAATTGAAGATTATAAATTTTAACACATGAACCATAATCTTTATTTTTTACGTAGAACGAACCTTTTGGATAATAAAGTGCTCCAAAGTTTCCCCACAAATCGTAAAAAAAAAAAAAAAAAAAATTTACATAGATAATTTTATATGTTTTACATGGAAGGTTTTACTTGAAGATGATGCTCCTACGGATGCGACAATAGAAGCAAAATTGGTTGGAAAGTATGGCAACAATATTTTTATTACAACGAAACCAAAAAAATGACAATGATTAGCTTCCTCGATACTCATGCGACATTTCTTTCTAACGCTTGGTATGAAAATAAAAAATCGGTTTAAGACAACTCAGACAAACTTTCTCATATACAAGTCCATAATTACTTAGCCAATGTTTTCCATTTATATCACTTACCATAAAAATCACTTCTCCAGGGCGGGGAATCGAACCCGGGATCTCTCCGTCCACGTTTTAAGCTATTTTCTCAGGAACTAGATTTTTCCCGGGAAAACGGCTTATATCGTTGGATCCGCATTTAAATGGACTACATTTTAGAATTTTTAATCAAAATCGTCGGAACCGTTTTCGAGAAATATTTTTTTTCACGTTTTTTCAGAGTTTTTGGGGGGTAGCACCCCCAAATTTGGAGCTAAAATTCATTTCTCATGTATGCCAAATATCGTCAAAATCGGGCCAGCAGTTTAGGCTCCAGGCGTCTGCACAGACGACAGACGACTGACAGACATTTTTTAAAAACCCCTTTTTTGGACTCAGAGGACCTTAAAATGTGTAAATCCATCAAAATCTTAAAATCGAATTTTCGCGCCATCACAATACTTTCTCTTTATATGAGAAAGTAAAAATTGAATCAAGAAGAAAAACGTCCACGAATAGTTGAAGCTGATGCAGCAATTATAAGAAAAGGCGTCCGCAGTATCGCTGCATACACTGAATCGTAGTCAAGTATTCTTGCCATACTTTTCAATCAATTTTGCTTGTATTGTCGCATCGGTAGGAGCATTATCTCCAAGCAAACCCTTCAGCTCCGCCAACGTTAATTGACAATTATCTATGTAATAAAATTATTTTTTACGCCTTGTGCGGAAACTTTGGAGCACTTCATTATCCAAAAGGTTCGTTCTAAGTAAAAAATAAACAATTGTTTCGTGTGAAATTTTATAATCTTCAATTCGTGATCTGATAGTCGTTGATCTGATAGTCAATTGGTCTCCGAGCTAGAGGAAGCGAGATATTTACAAAAATAGGCAAAAAGTCGTGCTTTTTAGAATATCAAAATGAAGTGATCAAAAAATAAAAAATTGAAGCTTCGAATTTTTTGGAACAGAAGCCATATTTATGACTAAAATAACTGGACTATGACTTGAATTTAAATGTCATAAATGACTTTCCTAATATTAAAGCAAGACGTAAAAAATTTAAATAAACCAATTTCTCAACAAAGTTATATAATTACTTTTCTTTTTAAGCGAAATTTAGAAGAAAATTAAGCTATTGCAATGGCTTCAAAAATTTTTAAATGCGAATTATTGAAAATTTTCTCCATGGAAATCATACCATTCTTAATCGATTCCTGAAATTTAACACTTTTTCTTATGTATGTATATATGTATGTGTCACTCCAGACGATATCTCACCCTAGGATGCACTTAAAAAATCCAAACAAATTTTAAAATGTCAATAATATCAAAAGAAAGGCTGAGTTCGTTGGCCAGAATTTTTGGAGTCCATTTAGGTGTCAAATTTTGACAATTTAGGGTCAAAAATAGCATAAAACGTGTTTTTTTTCCATTTTACCCCCCTCTTATATGAAAATATGACCAAAGTGTACATAACAACAATTACTGTACTTTTAGAGCTTTCCAACGACATGCATCTTGAAGGGTATATTCTATTTTGATTTTTGTACCCGGTACCCCTGTGTACCCATTTTTTTTCATCCATCCAAATTCTAAACTAAAATATTCCTGTAGTATCATAAGCCAATAATACACAGATTTCTTTGAAAATTCTCTTATTAAGTCATGGTGCATGATTGGCCGTTTTTTAAAATTATTTTATAACTACACTTTAACATTTTATTTCCTACAAACGAAGTTACTGTTAAATTATGACTAATTTTAAAATAAAACTTGTATATAAATACTGTGTACTTGAAAATTGTTTATCATTCAAAAACTTTTTTATTTTAAAAAATTGGTATTTGGTTTAATTTGGTTTTAGCCTAGTCTTGTAATAATAGTGGAATATTATTTAAATAATATTAAAATAAATCAGGTTAAAAATGGACAAACTATAAAACATTAGACATTAGTCCATATGTTTTATAGGACAAAACTTGCAGTTTTTTTTTTTTTTTTTTTCTTTTTTATAGGAATTACAAAATTGTCACAATATTTGGGGGGGGGGGGGGTTAGGCGGCAATTTTTCTTGGGCCCCTGGCCACCAAATATGTAAATCCAGCTCTGTATGCGCGCATAATACGGTACTAACTGTACAAAACGAAACAAAGCTATAGGGATAGATAATAGTAGTTAAAAACATTATTTTTGTTTTGGCGTTGAAATCAATAATAACTAACATTTTTTTGAGAATCGTTCTTAGGATTTCGTAGATCATCCTGGAAACCCTAATGCCGAGGTCCCTAATGTCCGTCGTACTTTGGTTCAGGCCCGTCGAGAGGGGGCGGCAGGTACGGCTGATGCCGGGGGCCCCGGACCTCCCTTAAAGGGCCCCGCGTCTCAAGCCCCAATCACCCAATCACGCCAATATTTATGATTGAAATATAAGATAATTATATTCGTAATAATAATTAAAAATAATATTAGTTAATATTAAAGTTGTCAGCCCGGTGTGGTGATCAAGTTTGCGAGAGAATTTCCCGGTACCGAGACTGAGAAGCGAAAAATTACTAAGCCGTATCCCGATGGGTTTCAAGAAAAATCCACAGAGAACCCAGAAAATCGCTTCAAAGTTGAAGTTTTTATGTTTTAATTGACAGTGTGATTGGAAACTTGAGTGATCCATACCAAGCAGTCAACAAAATCAATGATTAATGATTTGTTCAGTTTTATTTGGACATATCCAAAGTTGAAAAAATATTAAATACACCACCATTCATTTTCAACCATGTATGGTTTAAAAATCCGGCATGCTAGCCAGAAAGACACTACAATGGTTTCTTCAGTCATAAAAATTCATATTTCCTACTAGTAGGTTTTGGAGGCCCCCTGGAAACTTTTAGGGGCCCCTCTATTGCCCTTCCAGGGGTCTGCGGGGCCCTTATTACCACCACTTTTTCCTACTTCCTACAATACTAGCTGGATACCCGTGCTTCGCTACGGAGTGTTATTTTAATGTGATAAGTTTATAAACTACCGTCAAGAAACTATATTACTATGCGAGAATATCAAGATTCTATCCCTCCCACTTATTTCTGTATCCCCTCCTCTTTAATAAGGTAATTTGCAAACATTCCAAATTTACCCCCCTCCTAAATGACAATAATATGACAAAACTGTACATAACAACAATTACTGTACTCTGAAAGAGCTTTTCAACGATATGCATCATGAGGGTATTCATTACTTTGACCCCATATTCATCACTTGTGTTGTACACCGTACCCCTGTGTACCAAAATTTAAATTTCGAAAATTCATGTAGACAGTGACCTTCCCATTGCTTTGAAGGTCAAGTGTGAAAATTTTCATCGAAATCAGACAAAAACTGGAGATTTGTATAAAGAACATACACACATACGTTGACTTTTAGATGTATTATTCCATTTTACCTCCATAAATGAACATAACAACAATTACTGTACTCTTAAAGAGCTTTTCAATGATATGCATCATGAAGAGTATTCATGACTTTGTCCCCGTATTTATCACTTGTGTTTACCCCGTACCCCTGTGTACCAAAATTTTATGTAGACAGTGATTTTCTCCTTGCTTTGATGGTCAAATATGCAAATTTTCATCGAGATCGGACCAAAACTGTAGATTTGTATATAGAACATAGACATATTATATACCTTGACAGCTGAACTATAGTATAATATGGGGCACTTTCTGATAACGTGTTATCTCACTATTGACCTTTTTCAAGACTTAATATATCGATATATCTTGTCTGTTAAACTCGTTTATATTTCGATTTGGAACTCTACCTAGTCTATATGCAGGTAGGTTGTTTTTCTTTAGAAATGAGTGCTCCGCGAAGCGGTGTGGAGCGGCGATTAAAAAATTCTAGGGCAAAACAAATTAAGGTTAACAAAATTAAATTCAAACCCAAAACAAACACATTTTCGTTAAAACGTGTAAAATTACGAAAATCACACATTATTTGGATATATCGAAATATGGCGTCAATATAACAATCGATTGTAGCGATTTGCGATGTATAGTAGGGACACCATATACGACGGGGCTCCATATTATGTAGTTCGACTTTCAACTTAAAATAGCATTTTTTTAACAAACAAAGTCTTTTTATTAAACATTTATTAATTTTAACTTATGTAAACAAAATATTTTTTCACTTACCACAGTACAATGAGGTTAAACCAATATATGCGAACAAAATTATTAAAAAATAAAATAACTTAAACATATTTTGTTTTAGGTTAAACTAAAAACATATTTAAAATATAATATTACCATGAAGAATAATTATTATTTATAATACTATTTTTATTTTAAACAATTTTTTATAATAAATTTTAGATTATTTAATTTTGATACGATGGTTGTGTGGTAGCCCTGAAAAAGGCGAGTAGCTGGGACGTGGCGGTTTCCCATAGTTTTAGTGCGTCGGCCATATTGTTTTTACTTCTCTAATTAGGTCAACAGTAATTTTAGTCGAATCTTACTTTAAATTCACTTCTTAATCGAGGAAAAGTATTTTAAATCGGGTAGCGGGTCTTTATATTTGTAATGTGTGTTATAATTCAGATGTTTCTTTTTGATTTCTATACGTTTTTCTTTCGAAAAGTACATCTTTCGTGTGTGTAGTTTATATTTTATTCATTTTCGTTGTTCTGTGTTGAAATCTTGTCTTTTGAGATAGATCGATTCGTTATTCAGTGTAATATCGACGATAATATCTTTCAAAGTTAATTCTACGTATATTTATAACAGCATTTAGAGAATATAATGGAATATGAAGATATTCATAGGATGGATTGAAAGAACGAAGCGAAGCTATAAAGGTAGATTGATTCTTTCTATTTAACTATTAAGTTTAATTGAATCATTTATGTTTAGTTATAACAAACAATCTTATTATTCAACGATTATGGTAAAGCCGCGTCCACACCGGACGCGTATCGTGTTTTCAAACAGGGATGCGCTTTGGTAACGACGCTTTTTGAGCAAACTCCTTGAGCATTCGCAAACAGCCTGTGGTTTGACTTCGAAACCCGGGAAAGGTATTTGTTTCATTCGTATAATTTATGACTATAGCATTAAATAACCTTATTACAACTAATAATATACACCATATTAATTAATAAATAGTGATTGAAACTAGAGATAATTTTTTATGTAACTCCAAGATTAAAAATACCCGAATTAAATAGATAAATATATGTATGTAGATGACATAAAAGTCCAAAAATGAGTCATACAATTTTTTAAAATAATTAATGCACGGGTCTATGGGTCCGAGCCTCCTATATGGGCCCTCATAAGACCAAATATTACATTGATATTTATCTTTTTTCCACCAAAAGAATAGATTTCTATTTGTATAAAATTTCTATATGTTTTGGCGTTGTATTTTTGTAGAAATAATAATCTAAAATCCTATACATAAATTAATAAAAAATTCTTATATATGTTTCTTTTATATATTGTTATAATTTTATGTAATGTTGAATTGAATTGAATAAATTAAATTAAATTATAAATTAATTAAAATTGAGATGACCGAGGAGACATTTTTTTTGGACATCCAGACTCTTATGGTCGAGGGAGGAGGGCGCACAAGAAACATTTGGGGGGGGGGATATTGTAGTAATTTAGCATATCATATTTAATTGAAAAAAGTACAACATATAAGTTGTAGTTTTGTCCAATTATTTTAATTGGACCCCCCAATGTTTCTTGTACCCCCCTCGGTTACATATACAGTAATTCTCTAGCTAGAGTAATATCAGAAAAATATAACCAAACTATTTTATATAACTGAAAAAGTAATAGAAATACAAAGACTCAATATGAGGAAAAATCACTTTTTTGTTTCTTATTTTTCAATTTTCTTAAAAAGGAAGGTCAGCAGATTTATTATTACTTCAGATTCATGTTATTTATGGTTTGACGATATTCAAACGCGCAATATATATATATTACAACATTTTTTTGGGCGAAAAATTGGGTCGAAACCAAAATCACAATTTTTCCGGAACTTTAGGCGCACATCCGGGAAAACTGTATGTAAAGGAGACATTTGACTTCAAATTCGGATTCAGCAGCCTCCAAAACCTAAAGTTTAGATGACATTTTAATGGAGCCCGACTAGTGCAACATTTTGCAGAATATTGTTGTCAATTAAAAAATAAGATAAGCAAAAATTCAATTAAAAGCATCCTAATTAGTGGAATCAAAAATCTAAAATAATGAAGACTTAAGGAATACACATAATCGATTCATTTTTTGTTACAGAAAAATCAATAAATTTTAACTGTCCTTTTTGCAATTTAATATAATATTATCAAATTATAAGAGTAACACAATTAATAAATAAAACGAAACATAGTTGCGGTCCAGATTAATTTATTTATAGGCGTTTGAGAGACTTTTGGATTATCTTCATCAATGTTAAACGAAACACAATTAATTTTATAGTATGTAACGCTATCGTACGGCGAATAACATCTTAGATAGCTTATATACGAAGTTGTAAATCTTTAAAGCCATATTAAAAGACATTTTTAAAATAAATTAATAAAAAACAAAATGAACATTGTAATTAAATGAATTTGTTAGTAAGAGAAATTCCGGAAATTCGACACAGTTAAAAGACGACGAAATACCGGATTCTACGAATAATAATTTATATATAAAATCCTTAAACTCCACTTTTTCTTTCCTACATCTTTAGTTTTAACACAAATAAAAACAAACTTCTGAGAATCTTAGTTCTGTGTACAAAGAAGCTGAGTGAGTTTCGATAAAAATGACAGATTTCTTAGCAAAGGTGAAGAGAAGAACCGGATGTAGCACTGTTAAAAACCTCAACCTGCAAATTAAACTGTTTTTAATTCTAAGAATCAACTTGATTCTTTCTTTTTATTTTCTTCCGTTTAATCTAATTTTTAACTTACTTCATAATATGTACAATATAAGAAACCAATTAATTTTAATTGTTGTAATTAGTTTAATACAAACACTCACAAGACAAAAGGTGTTTTTAGACCTAGTGAGTCAGTCAAGAGATAAGTCTCAGTTACTCAGTTTCACTTTTCGTATTATTTCAGTCCGGACTGATATTTGTATTTTTTAACGATGCATTATTATATTTTGAAATAAGGAAAGTTTAATTTATTCTGATAATATGGATTTAAGTTTAATAAGTATGAGCTCTTTCTTTCATATTAAATATTTTTAATTACGAAACAAAAAAATGTAGTTTTTCTGAATTATGACAACGCTATGTAAAACCTTCAAGCTCTGTATGGAACTTTATTTTTATATTTTTCACATTAAGCTCCGGTATCTTATTCATGTTAAAGTTGTGAAATTTGTTAGAAGTGTTGATGTTGATATGGGAGAGTTATTTCATCTAAATTATAAGATTATGTAGGTTGCCCTAAAATTTTAGTTTTATCATAGCATAAATATGTCCTCTATTTTTAAATATATAACGATAAAGTTCAGATTATTATGATCTTAGACTATTATATTATTATGCTAATATGTTATACTACAAGTTTTTTTTTTTTATCTTTACATTCTCTTGTAAGCTTAACCTTTATAATAACATTTTATATACTTTATATATATATATTATATATATATATATATATATATATATATATATATATATATATATATATATATATATATATATATATATATATATATATATTTGATATTTAAACATTTTTCAATTGTTTGAAATTTATTTTCTTTTCCTTTCTTTCATCAGTGTATAGGTTTTACTGTAACATTTCTATTGGTTCTAAATATAAAATTACTTGACCTTTATATATATATGGGCGAAGTTAATATTTTTTCACCCGACTCGACGGAATGTCAATGTTTGAGCTGAGATTAAAGAATTAATTAATAAACATAGTGCGGTCAATTAGTTCCTGGACTGAATTATCGTATGTGAAACATGTGTCTCTATCTCTCGGACAACTGTAGAACTATGTAGAATCCACCTTCCTCTACTGACCATAATTTTTTTGTAGGTAGTCTTGCATCGAATACTAGAGATCTGCGACAATGCGTTTTTATGTGTCATAGTTTACAATTTTTTTTTTATCTCCAGTAGGGAAAAAAAGTTATGATTTTGAATTAGTTTAGAGGGACTAAAACAGGTCTTTTCATCCCTGAACTCAAAAAGTAGGGAGAAAAAGTAAAAGTAGGGCGAAAAAGTAAAGTAGGGCAAAAAAGTAAGGATTGCAACTTAATTATTTTGTAAATAGTAGAAAATGAATGGCTAATGTACTGAAGTTGTTGAAATCAGGTTGGCGACACTTGCTTTTTCGACCATGTTTATAACCTGCATCTAAATAACCTTCAATTTGAGTTTATTTCCAATTCTTATTTGTTTTTTATATTGAATCTCTTATATCTGCTATTAAAAATGCTAATAATTACTGTTATTTATTAAAATAATAAATAAAAACTATGCAATGGATGAAAATGTGTATTTTCTTCCTACTAGAGATAAAATATTGTATATACATCGTGAGTAAAATGCTATTATTCCCCTCGCGATAATTATCTTTAATTTATTTTTACTACGTTTTTATAAGCTTGATTTCTTCGTTTGTCCGGTACAAATCTGGCAATCGATTTCTAACTATCTTCCCGAATAGCTAGACATTTAAAACTTTTAGCATAGCTCAGAACACGATGACAATGCATTATTTTAATATTTTTAGCCATCTTTCAACAGAATTTAATTGGTTTTCAGCAAATTTTTCTGTATGGAAAGTTAGTTCGGAAAAAATCCGCAAGTTATTTTATTTGTTTTGCCATATCCCATATTTACGCAATCTTCATTTCGACGGATCTCAAATTTGTGATAGATAAACATTGAATGACAGCAAAACAGGAAATATCGATTATATTATTTCTCGATTATATTTATTTATATTATTTAAATAGTAGAAAATGAATGGCTAATGTAATGAAGTTGTTGAAATCAGGTTGGCGGCACTGCGCTTTTTTGACCATGTTTATCTTTGTTTACAACATTATAACCTGCATCTAAATAACCTTCTATTTGAGTTCAATTACAATTCTTATTTGTTTTTAATACTGAATCTCTTATATCTGCTATTAAAAGTGCTAATCATTTTTGTTATTTATTAAAATAATAAATAAAAACTGTGCAATGGACGAAAATGTGTATTTTCTTTCTACTGGAGATAAAATATTGTATGTACCTCGTGAGTAAAGTGCCATTATTCCCCTCGCGATAATTATCTCCCTCGGTTGCGCCACGGGAGCTAATTAGAGTTATTCCCTCGGCTGCGCCTCGGGAATTAAAAAGGTCTAATTCCATCGGCTTCGCCTCGGGATTTAGGGACCATGGTTCCTTCGGCTTCGCCTCAAGAACCAACTTTTTCGCTCAGGGAATAATGGCTTACTTTACTCCCTAGGTGCATAAATAACTATTTAAATGCAGTAAAACGGCGACCGAAAGGATAAAGTGTATGGATTAGATTACCAAATGGACTTAAAGTTTCAATTTTAGCTGGTTCAGGGCTCTCCAGACGACATACTAATGCTCCGAGCGAAAAATTTCCAGGAGTAAAAAAAATCTTATTTTTAGCAATAGAATCCAAATCTAGTCTAAAAAATATGGCTTCCTATTCACTTTTTTTTTAATTATCTAAACTGCACGCACTTATGCTGATCACAGAAAATGTTCTGGAAGCGCATTTATAACCATTATTGAAACCTGAAAACCTTAACTTTCTATCTACATATTATGGTTCCGGAGATATTTCGCTGTTCCATATTAACTAGGACACCCTGTATATGGAAGCAATTTCCTTGCTCTATTTGCCAAATTTGGCTATTTTCTCAGGAACTAGATGTTCCCCGGGATAATGGGCTATATCGTTGGATTTACATTTAAATGGACTACATTTTAGAATTTTTTAATCATTTTAATAATTTTTTTAAAAAATTATACTTAAACGTGAAAAAAACTGACGTTTTCTCAGAGTTTGGAGCTAAAATTAATTTCTAGATTTCGCCTAGGGTTATGATTTTGTTTTAACATGTATTCCAAATACCGTCAAAATCGGCCTCGCAATTCTTGCTCCACGCGCCTGCACAGATGACAGACAGACATTTTTTGACTCAAGGGACCTCAAAACGTGTAAATCCACCAAAAACTCAATTATTGAACTTACGCGCCATTATTTGATATTAAATAGCCAATGGTTAATTAAATAATATCCAAATATTTTTAATTAGTAGCATTGTATTATAATGAAGCATAAGATTATTTCTTATTATTATTATTTTTTTTTTAAATAGTTATTTTCATTTAAATGATAATTGATCAATTATTTGTCTTAATACTCTACATCTATAAAAAAAATAAAAGATTAGTAAAAAAGCAATATTTTTTTGTAATCAATTTCTAAAGTTAAAAAACCAAGATTCAAAGAGCTTCCATTGAAGAGATAAGATAAAAGAGCAAATTCAAGTGTATTGAGAGAAAGATAGCATAATAATTATTTAACAATCAATTAAGAAATCAATATTGACTTTTGACAATTGACATGTTTGTATTTGAAGTAGCATTTAGGAGTGTTTCGCAACACAGTTTACTGTGTATTATTATTTCTAATTTTTCTTCCTCTTATTTTACCTAGATTTTTCTAATAATAAATTAGAATGTATGGAAATATACAGGGTGGTCCAAAAGTCTCCCCCCCCCCTCTCTCATAACTTTTGAACAGTGAGATAAATTAATGAAACTTAGGGGATCTCTACCATGCAAGAAGAAGTTTGTTTTCATGCAATCGCCCACTAGGGGCAACTACCCACTTTGCCCCCAGGCCACCCAACTTCAAAATTTCAAATTGGAATGTATTTTTGATAGCATATTTAGATTCTACGGTGAAAAATAATAAACTTTTTTTTCAATTTCCAATATTTTGCC